>UESW01003853.1:1770937-1828450 GCA_900491605.1 Calamus simplicifolius | reverse complement strand
ATTGATTTTGATGATTAATAAAGGAATTGAGTATATTTATTTGATTACTAATGGATTTTATAAGTGTTTCAGGACTTAATTTATTTGATCAATTTAAATTAAGAAATAAATTTTGAATCAAATCAAATCAGAGATTTCAAGTTTCAGAGCTTGGAGTCGACACCTAGAAATTTGGAGCCGACCCCATGGCCAATTCAATTTTAATCTGATTTTTGATACGATCCGGAGCCGACACCTAGAGTTTCGGAGCCGACACCTAGAGTTTTCGGAGTCGACACTTACAGTGTCTGGAGCCTCCGATGCGGGGACAGAATGCTTATTTTTTAAGCATCCTGGAGCCGATACCTACAGTATTCGGGAGCCAATACCTGACGATGGCGAGCCGACACTTACTTTTTTGGAGCCGACTCCTCAACGAACTCAGAAATTTCTATTTTTGGTAAAACGATCTGGAGCCGACACCTGAAAAGTTGGAGCCGACTCCAACCTGACTGGGATGAAAATTTAAAATGCTAGATCAGCTCTAACGGTAATATTTCCTTTTTACCTAATTTCTAACGGATATATTTTGTTTCTAGGTACACTCCAACGGCTAGTTTCATCCCAAAAATGGATTGAAGAAAATCTATAAAAGGGAGAAAAAACACCCATTTGAAAAGAGAGAGAGAGACAGAAAATTAGAAAATATTTTCAAATCAAAAATCCGAAAAAGCCTGAGCCTGAATCTCAAGAGAAAAGCCTTCAAACTCAAATCCTTCCACTCCAAAAAGCTCAAAGAGGAATCCAAGGCGCCCCAAATCAAAAAATCGGTGGATTTCCCAAATTGAAGTAAAAGCTCCATTTCTTCCATTTCAAATCTTCTCAACTGCAACAACTGTAAGGGATTAAAGCTGAGGCTTGATTCATCATTCCAAAGGGAAAAGAAGAAAAAGAAGAAAAGAAGAAAAGAAGAAAAGCTCAAAGCCAAACAACTTCAAATCAGGCTTTTCTAAACTTGTTTACTTATATTTGAATATTTGCTCATTGAGGAGCTGTGTATCTTTGAAAAACTATATCTTTTTTTTTGTGCCTAGTTCAATCAAAGGGATTGAACTAGTGGAGGTTGTATACCTCGGGTCAAGCTAGATTAGCTTGAGTTTAGGGTTGTGTGCTGGTGAGCCCAAAAAACCGGCTGGGTTCGTTGTGATCCCGGGTAAAACAACAAGTTTGGGTTGTGAACTTGTAAAACAACTCGGCTGTAATCGAGGAGATTATAGTGTGGACCCAAGTGGATCTTGGGAGTGGACGTAGGTGTTGGATACACCGAACCACTATAAAATCTGTGTTTGCCGTGCTTCTATTGTCTCTATCTCTATCTCTATCTCTATCTTATTGATTGTGCTTTATATTTGCATTGCATTTACTTTCATTCATCTTAAGCAAACAATTTTTTTAAGAGGTTAAATTTTTTAAAGAACCCAATTCACCCCCCCCCCCCCTTTTGGGTTGTCATCTGGGCAAACATTCTCAAGTTAGGCCATACTGTGGAGAGGGCCGACAAGGCTGAGTCCGAGTCCTAGGCCGTTGCGGAGAAGCTGGCTCTTACGAAGGTGGATGCCCGAGTCACCTGGGAAAGGATGACCACCATCGAGGCTCAAGCTCAAGAGGTGATGGAGAAGTCAGCCACCACAGAAGCCCAAGCTATGGAGAAGGTGGCAGCTGTTGAAGCCCAAGCTCGGAAGGCCGTAGAGCACTACAAGGGCTCCACCGATTTTGGCATGAAGTTGAGTGAGGTGGCCATTGATGCCTTTCTCCATGGCTTCGAGAAGTGCAAGGAGAAGGTTTTACGGATCTTTAAAATAAGCGGCCTGAACCACATTCAGCTTGGGGATGAAAAGGAGGATTCGGAGTGTGGCAACTCGGAAGATAGGCCGGGACCCGCTGAGCCTTAGAACCCATTTCATTTTCCTTCTTGACATTTTTGTAATCCGACTAGAGTCAGTCTTTTTGTATGATACTGAAATTGGATTAATGAAAGACATATTTTGTTCAAGGATAATGGACTTAGCTTTTTGTAGTGCTTTAGTCTCTTGGTGATCATATCTTGGCTTTAGCTTTTAGACTTGACTAGGTACGCCTTCGATCTAGAGTGGCGACTTTAAAGACGGGCCGGGAGCCGCCGAGCCTTAGAACCCATTTTCTTTTCCTTCTTGATATTTTTGTAATCTGACTAGAGTCAGTCTTTTTGTATGATACTGAAATTGGATTAATGAAAGACATTTTTTGTTCAAGGATAATGGACTTAGCTTTTCGTAGTGCTTTAGTCTCTTGGTGATCATGTCTTGGCTTTAGCTTTTAGACTTGACTAGGTATGCCTTCGATCTCTTTGGCATACCTTAAGAGTCACCGATTTCATAGGGACACTTAGGCCTGCCCCTACCTCTCGAGCATTTGCTGAAGTACTCCTTGGGTGCTAATACTGATCGCAGGTCCTTCAAAGGTCTTTTGAAACTACCTTCAAGATTTTTCGACCGGCCCGAGAGTTGACTTGGGGCCGCCAGAGTCATAGGTCTTAAACTGCCCGGGGGTTTCTCGACGATCCGGGGGTGTCCTTATAATTGCAAGGCCATCGAGAGCCTTTTAAAATTGCCACGATGGTTTCTAGGCTGATCCAGGAGTTTGACTCAAGGCCATTAGAGTCATAGGTCTTGAACCACCTCGAAGGTTTTCGATCGGTCCAGGGGTGTTCTTATGATCGCAGGGCCATCGAGAGCCTTTTGAAACTGCCATGGGGGTTTCTCGGCCAGCCCAAGAGTTGACTCAGGGCCACCGGAGTCATAGGTCTTGAACCACCTTGGGGATTTCTCGGTTGGCTTGGGGGTGTCCTTATGATCGCATGGCTGCCGAGAGCCTTTAGAAACTACCATGGGGGTGGGGTTCTTAGCCGGTCTAGGTGTTTGACTCGGGGCCACTGGAGTCATAGGTCTTGAACCACCTTGGGGTTTTTCGGCTAGCCTGGGGGTGTCCTTATGATTGCGAGGCTGCCGAGAGCCTTTTGAAACTGCCACGAGGGTTTTTTCGCCGGTCTAGGAGTTTGACTCGGGGATGTTGGAGTCATAGGTCTTGAACCGCCTATGAAATTTCTTGGTCAGCCCGGGAGTTGACGTAGGGCCATGAAATTTTTTAAGCAAATAGAATAATAGAATTTAAGACTCTTCATATATTTATTGGTTGAATACACTCACTATTGATAATACCGCGAAGGTTATCCGCATTCCAGGTGCGTGGGATTGGCCGCCGTTGAGCTTCTCGATTTGATACGCTCCTTGGTGAAATGCTTCGGTGACCCGATATAGCCCCTCCTAATTTGGAGATAGCTTGCCCCTTTTGGTTGGCTTAGATACTTCGGCCTTCTAAGGATTAGATCTTCAGGGCAAAATGTCTTGAGGTGGATCCGAGCGTTGTAATATTTTATTGCTTGCTAGCGAAAAACAACCATCTTGAGTCACGCCTGGTCCCGTGTCTCATCAATGAAGTCGAGGCTAACCCTTAGTTGATGAAGATTGTCTTCTTCATTGTATGATTTCACTAGGGGCTTGGAAGGCTGATCTTCATCGGGATGATCGCTTTAGATCCAAAGATGAGACTAAAAGCAGTTTTCCCTGTGGGGATCCTTGGAGTCGTATGATATGCCCACAGCACACTTGGGAGTTCCTCCATCCATTTACCTTTAAACTCATCCAATCGGGTTCTGAGTCCCTAAAGGATGGTTTGATTCATAACTTCTGCTTCTTCATTGGATTATGGATGTTCGACAGAAGTGAACCGGTGGTAGATATCCAGCTCAGTGCAAAAAGTATTGAATGCAGTATTATTGAATTGGCGACCATTGTCGGTGATGATAGTGTAAGATAGCCCAAAATGATAGATAATAGACTTCCAAAAGAATGTCCTCACCTTGCTCTCGTGATTTTGGCTAACGCTTTGACCTTAACCCATTTGGTGAAGTAATCGACGACAAGTAAGAACTTCATTGACCTGAAGCTGGGGGGAACGGTCCAAGATATCCATTCCCCATTGAGCAAAGGCCATAAAGCAGAGAGCAAGCTCAGCTAAGAGGCTAGCTATCGCTAGATATTAGAATATCGCTGACAGCTGTCGCACTTCTAGACTAGTTTAGAGCATCCTTTCACATAGTGAGCCAATAATATCCCTGGCGAAGAGCCTTATACGCCAGCACTTCATGGATCTCTCTGAGGATGTAATTGGCTTCTGCGGGACCAACACATTTGAGAAGGAAATAAGAGAAGGACTTCTTATATAATTGTTCATTCAGCAGTACAAACTTAAAAGCCCTTCACTTGAACAGCCTGGCCTCACGTGATTAGTGGGAAGAGTACCGTCAGTGAGATAGTGTATGTAGGCATCCATCCATGTTGACTCCTATATGACAGGTAGAACTTCTTCTGTTGCATCAACACTTGGAGTTTCTAGGTACTCAACATATGTTCTTCCCAAGGTATTATCCGCCGAAGTGGCTAGCCATGACAAGGTGTTGGCTCTGGCATTTTCGTCCCTAAAAATATAGCTAATAGTGAAATATGCTAATGAGGAGGTTAGTGACTTAACTTTATTCAGATATTAAAACTTAATGGGGTCTCAAGCCTCATACTCTCCAGTAATATCCAGAGATGAGTTGGGAGTCATGAAGGCCCTAAGGTGCTTTACTTCGAACTCCTGTGCGAGCTTAATTTCGGCCAAAAGGCCTCATACTTGGCTTGATTATTTTTAGCTTTGAAGAGAAATCGAAGAGCATACTCCAGCACATACCCTTTAGATTTGTAAGAAAAGACCAGCTCCACTTTTTTAAGAATTTGAGGCACCATCAACATGGAGGATCTATGTTTCCACTGCTCCCTCACTAACGTCCGAATATGCCATTGGAAAATCTTTAGGTTGCTCCTTAGTTCAGGTGCATTCCACTAGAAAGTCCGCCAGCACCTAGGACTTCAGGGCAGATTGGAATTGAAATAAAATCAGATTCTTTCAATTTGATTGCCTATTTAGCCAATCGATCAGAAGTATCAGGATGAGTTAGGATGGTTTAAGGGGCTGGTACGTGAGCACCACGATCGAATGGCTTGAATGTATGGCCTAAGATGCTGAGCAAAAATGATTAGGGCAAAAATAATCTTTTAGTTCTGGAGTACCTGACCTCGCATCATGGAGTACTTTGCTAGTGTAGTAGATAGGTTTCTGTGCTCCGTCAAGGTCGAGGCATACTAAAACAGAGTTGACTGCCTTCGGTGTGGCAGCAAGATAAAGAAAAAGCCTTTCTCCCTCTTTTGGCTTCGATAATAATGGTGGCATGGACAAAAACTCCTTCAGCTCCTCGAAGGCTTTCTAGCTCTCCATCCACTCGAAGCCGTTCACCTTGTGTAGAGTTTTAAATAAGGGTAGGCACTTTTCAGCTAATCTTGACAGGAACCGGCTTAGAGCGGCCACTCTTCCGGTGAGCCGCTGCACCTTCTTTTTATAAACTGGCTATCTCATGTCAAGAATGGCTTGTATCTTCTTCGAGTTTGCCTCAATCCCCCGCTGGATCACCAAAAAGCTCAAAAATTTTCGACAGTGACCCCAAATGCATACTTGCGAGGGTTAAGCTTCATTTGATGGGCTAGAGTTTATTGAATGTTTCTTCTAAGTCAACAACATGGTTAGCGATGCAGGTGCTCTTGGTTAGCATATCATTTACATACACCTCCATGTTGCATCCAATCTGGTCTTTAAAGACCTTATTCATCAATCTCTGGTAAGTGGCCCCTGCATTTTTTCAACCCAAAGGGCATTACCTTGTAACAGTAGATGCCTTTCTCGATGATGAAAGAGGTGTTTTCTTCATCCGTCGGATGCATCTTTATTTGATTATATTGAAGAAAGCATCCATAAAGCTGAGGAGCTTATGGCCAGATATGGAGTCCATCAATTGGTCAATTCGTGATAGCAGAAAGCTGTCCTTAGGACATGCTTTATTAAGATCAATAAAGTCAATGCAGATTCTTAGCTTTCACTCGCCTTTCAAACCATCACCATATTGGCCAGTCAGTCTGGGTATTGTGCTTTCCGAATGTGGCCAGTAGTAAGAAGCTTACTGACCTCCTTATCAATGGCCCTCTATCGTTCGGGAGCGAAACTTCTCTTCTTTTGACGGATAGGTCGATACTTTGGGTCAATAATAAGCTTATGAGTAATTACCTCTGAAGGAATGCTGGGCATATCCGATGCTGACCAAGCGAAGACATCTCGATCGCCGCATGAAGTAAGGAGTTGATTCTTCATCTCTAAGGAGAGAAGCTTGCCAATCTGCATAGTTTTCACAGGATCGTCCCCCAGTGGATAGGTTAGTAAGCACACGGCTGGCTCTCCCCTTCTTTTAGATTTTCTAGGGTCGAGCAGCACTAAGGCTGGTGGGATCACCATCACATGAGGGCTAGGAGCTATATGATAGCATAGTTGTACTGGATTTTGCTCCCCACGCATCTAATTGACTCCTCCATTGGTAGAAAATCTCATGAGCAGGCATCTAGTGGATATCACTGCATCCAAGAGGTTCAAGCCAGGCCGACCGAGTATGGCATTGTAAGCCAGAGATACTCGGGTGACTAAAAACCTCATAGGACCGTGCTTTGATATGGCGGTGATCCTGTCGTGACCGATAGGGTAATTTCACCCTTAACCCTCACTGAATCTCCTATGAAACCGATCAGAGGCATTATCACCGATTGGAGAGAGCTGGAAGATAAATTCATATGGACAAAAGCATCATAAGTGAGAATGTCAGTGGAGCTTCCATATCTATGAAAATTCTTTTTATAGGATGCTTAGCGATCGTCATAGAGACAACAATGCTATCATCACTCAGATTGTTTTTCCCTACTAATTTTTCTTCAGAAAAGGGGATTACATTTTCTATTCCCTCCCCCCTCTTGGTCTTTTAGAGGGCGAAGCCATTCCCCAAAAAAGAATGCCCACCGTCCTTTCTGTCGGAGTGTTATCAACATTAGCTTGGACAGGCGGAGGTCTCATTAGAGCTGGAACGATCGAGGGTCCTACCTTTTGGATAAACTTCTTGAGGTAGCCCCTCTAGATGAGCTCTTCAATGGCATGCTTTAGATTACAGTAGTCTTCAGTATCATAGCCGTAGTCTCTATGGAAACTGCAATAACGACTCTACTCACAAGTGGCATCCTTCTTCAGTAGGGGAGGGCATCGAAAGTAAGGCTCGAACTCGATCTTTATGAGGATGTGAGATCTGGAGGCAAGGAGAGGTGTGAAGTTGCCTTCTTTGGGGGTGAAGCTTCGGTGCCGATTATCTAGCTGGCGTGAGAGCCTGGGCTTCTTGGGAGGAGGTCTGCTTGGCTCCATGCGGACCGATCTCTTACGAGACTTTCCTTTAGTATCCGTTTGAGTGAAATTAGCTTCATCGGCATGAATGTACTTTTGTGCACGACTTAAGAGCTCAGCATAGAAACTGAAAGGCCTTTTGTCTAAGGAATAGGTGAAGCAGGAGGGACGAAGTTTTTGCTTCAGGGCTAAAGTGGCCACAGCATTGTTAAGGTGATAGACCTCGAGGGCCCGTCTTAAACCGAGCCATAAAATTCTTCAACAGTTCTCCTTCCTTCTGCTGAACAAAGAATAGGCTATCCGCCACCTAGGGGATCTTTCGACAGGCATCAAATGTGCTAAGAAAGTTTTCTCCAACTATCGGAAAGAGTCGATGCTGCATGTGAGTAGACGAGAATACCAGCACGTGTACCCTTCCGGAGGGTAGCGGGGAAAGCAATATATAGGAGGGCATCAGTCTCCCCCTGAACTTGCATGACAGCTTTATAACTCTTTATGTTGGCCCAGATGGCAACCCAAGAGGGGGGGGGGGTGAATTGGGTTCTTTAAAAAATTTAAATTCTGTTTCGAATTAGATAGAATGATGCCAAAGTATGCAAGCGAATGGAGTTAATCAAGAAGCTGAGCGCAGGCAGTTAAAGAAGAGAGAGAGAGAGAAATCAAGACACTACAAACACGCAGATTTTATAGTGGTTCGGTGTAACCAACACCTACGTCCACTCCCAAGTAGCACTTGGGTCCACACTATAATCTCCTTGATTACAGCCGAGTTGTTTTGCAAGCTCACAACTCAAAACTTGTTGTTTCACCGGGATCACAACGAACCCAGCTGGTTTTTCGGGCTCACCAGCACACAACCCAAAACACAAGCTGTCCTCAGCTTGTCCCAAGGTATAGCACCTCACTAATTCAATCCCTTGATTGAACTAGCAAACAATAATGAAAAAGAAGTTTACAACACAAGATAGCTCCTTAAATGAGCAAATATTCAATTTAAATAGACAAGGTTAGAAAAGCCTGATTGAAGCTCATTGAATGTGCTTTTCTTCTTTTCCTCTTCTCTCTTGAAGGATTGAATCAGGCCTTAGCTCAGATTCTTTACAGCAAGCTCGGATGAGAAGATAGGATTGGGGATTTTTGCTCTCTTTCTTCTTGGAGTGGAAATTTCCTTGATTTTGTCTTGAAAAGCTTTGGATCTCTCCTTTGGACTCTTTGAGATTGATGGATTTGCTCTTTGAGTTTTTCCTCTTAGTTTTCTTCCTTGAGATTTTTCAGATTTTTTTAGTCTGTCTCTTCTCTCTTTTTTCTTTTTCTTCTTTTTTCCTTTTTATAGATCTCTTAATCCAGGTTTTGGTGAAAACTAGCCGTTGGAGATGTTTGGATTCTTCTACACACAAAGAAAATAGCCATTAGAGGTTAGGTGAGAAGAAATCTTACCGTTGGAGTCCGTTCTGACAGATAAAAAGTCCGTTCTTGACAGGTTGGAGTCGGCTCCAACTTTTCAGGTGTCGGCTCCAAGTCGAGTATCCAAAAATAGAAAGTAAAAGTTCGTTGAGGAGTCGGCTCCGAAAAAGTTGAGTATCAACTCACCGCTTTCGGGTGTCGACTCCGGAATCCATAAGGTGTCGGCTCCAGAAATGCTCAAAATAACATCTCTGTTCTCAGGTTAGAGTCGGCTCCAGAGACTGTAAGTGTCGGCTCTCGAAATCTAGGTGTCAGCTCCCGAAAACTTGGTGTCGACTCAGAATATGCTTTTCGGTGTCTCAGGTTGGAGTTGGCTCCGAAACTCTGGGTGTCGACTCCAGACCGTGCCAAAAATTAGGAAAACATCTGATCGCCATGGGGTCGGCTCCAGACCATCTAGGTGTCGACTCCAGGCTCTGAATTTTGAAAAATACTTCTGGCATTTGATTCAAAACAAGTTTCTTTATACATTTTGATTGATCAAAAATTTTTAATGCCTGAAACCCTTGTTAAATCTATTAGAAACATAATGGATATACTCATATCATTTATTAATCATCAAAATCAATAATTGGGTCAACAATCTCTCCCTTTTTGATGATTATAAAAACATTGAGTATATGCATGATTTAAATAATAAGGTTTTCAAATTAAATTCTCAAATATTTATCCCTTACAGATAAGCTCCCCCTAAATGAGGTAGCTCCCCTATGATACTCAATTTAATATCTATTCTTCCTTTTGAAAAGAAAACTTTTAATGTTTGATACCAATTAATCAGTCATATCAAATTTAACATGTATTCTCCCTTTCGATACATATATGACAATTGCTTTTCCCTATATGCAATTAATTTGATGCCACATTAAGCTTATTTGTTCCAATGCATCTATAAATGCTAATTACTTTTCCTTTTTGTAACTTTCAATGCATATACAATTAGCAATTACTTCTCCCCCTTTTTTGTAATCAACAAAAAGGATACGAAGCTTGAAGTAAAATAACAAGTTGATAGATGCTTCAAAGATCAAATAACATTCATTAAGTTTCAAAGAAGTTCATTACACTATAATGTCAAACATTACATCAGATTACAAAAAGAGGCTTCATTACATCAAAATAACATTAAAGATTTTCATTACAACATAATCAAATATTAGTTCTACGAAGTCTTTGCAAATCTTCTATAATTTTTCCCATCCCATCACTTTGAGTCCTAACAAATTCCTTTAGTCTTCTATCAACAAATGCACATGCAGTTATAATCTTGTCCTGAAGCTCAGCATTACATTTGGAGTAAGTCTCTGAATCTCCATCAATATATTTAAGTTCTTCAAAAATATTCTTGATATCATTCCTTAAAGATTCTGCGGAGGCTCCAAGGGTGGATTCAATCTTACCAATTCGATCATCCAAAGAGTAATACAATTCTCTTAAGTTCATCAAACTTTTGTCAATCTCTATTTTCATTTCTTCTTTGTGAGCAGCAAATAAACTTTTGAGTTGCTCTAACTGAATATTGAAAATCCAATAGATGACATAGGTGGCGGTACAGGAGCTGGAGCAGGAGCTGGAGGTGGTGAAGATCTGCTAGGCTCTGGTGAAGGAAGCCTCGTTGATGGACCAACCTCAGATGGTGCAGAAGTCCTAATCTCAGCGGCTCTCTCATCCAGATGGCCTTTTCTCTCCCATTGACCATTCACTTTTACGAACCCCATCCTGTGCACAGTAGCCAAGCTATAATAATATGTGTGTCTAAGGTTCTTTGATGGCTCATTGTCAGAAATCACAATACCTTGACTTCTAAAAACCATAGTTAAAATCATCCCATAAGGCAAAGAAGATCTCCTTTTGCCCCCGGCCTCAGCCATATACCATATCATCATCCCAGCAAGATTAATAGGCCAACCCGTCAAGACACTGTCCATAACCACAATGTCTCATTCTGAGACATACTTAAAACGGCCAGTCTTGGGGAATAAGATCCTACTACAGATGTTGTGTAATAATCTAAGCTCCAAGGGCAACTGATTAGCCCTTACTTCTTCAAATTCAGTTACTTCTCTTCCTAACATCCTTGACAATGCATCAGATCTCTCACTGTGAATATCAGCTATAAGCCCAGTGACAGGAATGCTCAAAAGCATCCTTTGGAATGATTTTGAAACTCTTAAGGAAGGTTTATCTAGATTTTCATCAATTTCTTGAGATTTCTCCCATGATTTTAAGAACAATTTATTAAGACATTTGAGTAATTTGATTCATCATATTCCAAAGATTTTATCAAAATTTATTGAGTTTATTTCGATAAGTTTCGGATGTCTGAAACTCTGTTATTTTTCTCTGAAACTATCTATGGAGTCGACACCTCAATTTATGGAGTCGACACCTTATCTGTGTCACTCTTTGTCTGGGACCTTGGAGCCGACACCCGATTAAGCGGAGCCGACTCCAGTTCAAGCGCTAACTGTGTTAGCGACTTGGATTTTAATTTATCAAGGGGAGATGGTGTCATAGTCAACCCTTGGTTAGTTATTGAGCCTCTAGCTGAGGTTCCCTAATCGCTGGTTTTGTTCTTCCAAGTGCCTCTCCATCTAGCAGTTGATGTCCTTGCTCGTTGATTCAGAAGACGAGCAGGGAGAGTGGTGGTGCTGGTGGCGGCACGTCCGCTAGGGCTCCTTCCCCTATCGTCATTTGAAGGATGGACTGCTCAAGCGGTGGATAGGAGACCAAAACCTTTTGTAGGATTCATGGTGATGGTGCTTGAACGGAGCATGACGATGGTGATGCTCTTTTGGAGGGGGTCTTCGGTATGTAGATTATTGATTGGCTAAAGTGGTGGCCGCCGACAGTGTGGGGGGCCCAGGTTGCTGCTGAACGACTGCCAGTCATTGCTCTTGCAACTTATGAACTACCCAAACAATAGCTTGGACTTACTGAGTGAGGGTGGCTAGTTGTTCTTGTGGAGTGGCTAAGATCAGTGGCGAGAAAAGAGTAGAAAGGTTGGCCTCCAATTGCTCAACACAAGGGGGTTGCCCCCCCAGTGTAACTGGTAGAAGCTTCTTGAGTGTGTGTCACTACCATTGTTGTTCAAGAGAGAATGAGCTTATAACACAAAGCTATGCTTCCTATAGTATGACCACGCCGCCCTCCCCTTCCCGACGTGCCAATTTGATGATGCCTGATCACCTCGA
The DNA here is from genome assembly GCA_900491605.1 of Calamus simplicifolius. Lineage (NCBI taxonomy): Eukaryota > Viridiplantae > Streptophyta > Magnoliopsida > Arecales > Arecaceae > Calamus > Calamus simplicifolius. The sequence continues at coordinate 1,816,409 of UESW01003853.1, read as the reverse complement.
GCTGACGTCCTTAAGTGTCAATGGATACTCCGTGAATTTGGAAAGGCAGCTTTGCCTCCGCGTCGAGATTCGCAAAAAGTCCCAGGGACTAAATATTATGGTGAAGACCCCTTCAATGCTCAAGTTAGTTATTAGAATTACAGCTGTGAGCTTGAAGAAGCTCGAGAGAGAGAGAGAGAGTTGGAAAAATGAGAAATTCTTTAAGTGTCTTAGTGTTCATACCTTGGCCAAGGGTCACTCTTACTCATTTTATTGATACTTGGAGTATATGAAACTTGCGTAAAAAGCTTGGAATCTTATGATGAACCATGACTCCATGAATGAAATGTTAAAATTAGTGGTATTTATCCCATCTAAACTGGATGATTGGTACTTTATGGAAGATGACGACTTTTTGGACTTATTTGATAAGAGTCATTAAAGCTTCACGATGGACAATGACTTTTTAGGTCCATCTAATCTAGATCATTAAAGCTTCATGATGAACGATGACTTTTCAGGCCTGTGCCGGAACTAGTGGAGCTTGTCTTATTAGATACTTATGAGCCAAAGATGGTTGGTGGGCTCGGCCTAGTCAGAAACGAAAGCTCGCCTAGGAAGCTGAAGCTGAGTCCGGAGGTGAGAGAAGATGAGACCATCATAGAATATGGGCTGCTCAGGAGTTGGGGCTGCTTGGAGCTAGGGGCCATCTAAGAACTGGGGCTGCCTAGGACCAGGGCCACCCAGGAGCTAGGGCCGCCAATAACTGGGGCCGCTTAGGATCAAGGCCGTTTAGGAGTTGGGGCCGTCGGAGAATTAGGACTGCCTAAGAACTGGGTCTGCCTAGGACCGGGGCCTTTTAGGAACTGGGGCTACTCAAGAGCGGGGGCCGCCAATAACTGGGGCCACCTAGGATCAGGGCCGCTTAAGAGTTGGTGCCACCTAAGAACTAGGGCTGCCTAGGACCGAGGCCGCTTAGGAGTTGGGGTCGCTTGAGAACTGGGGCTGCCTAGGACTAGTGTCGCTTAGGAGTTGGGGCCATGTGAAAACTGGGGCCATCTAGGAACCGAGGCCATCTAGAACCGGGACCGCCTAGGAGTTGGGGCTGCTTATGAGTTAGGGCCGCCTGAGAACTGAGGCTGCCTAGGAACCAGGGCCGCCTAGGACCGAAGCCACTTAGGAGTTGGGGTCACCTAAGAACTAGGGCCGCCTAGGACCGAGACTGCTTAGGAGTTGGGGCTGCCTGAGAACTGGAGCCGTCTGCATCCTTTTGCTCCGCCATTAGGTAATTTTGGTCATTAATTTACATGTGGCTCTTATTAACCATATCAACAATCATCACCACTAACCAACTATTACCAAATCATTTGTCCGTTTCTGATAATGCTGCCAGCAAGCACAATGTACAAAGCCGTTCCACTATGATATCTTCTAAATGATCGAGAGGGTCCAAAATTTCCAAACCCTCCACCTAAGTAGCTTTCGTTCTTATTTTTGGCATGCTAAATCTCAAACCATGGCTTTGAATGCAATTTGAGCTCAACTCACTTCGTACTCAAAGATGAGACACGACTTGTTGTCCACATCGAGAGTTAATTTGCTTACAAATGGAGTAAATATACATCGTATAAAATCTTATCTTAGATATGATTAATTTTTTGCCTTTAAATGATACGTTGCGTCACAAGGCCTTAGCTAGCTCTTATATTTGAAGGCCTGCATAAATAAATTATTCTGGAATATTTATCTCTAAATATATAGCAGATCCTTTCATTATTCAAGGATAGTGTAATTAATTAAGACCAGTTGCCACTGGGTGCATGCTTGTTCTCAGCAACCACATCAAGGCACGTCCACACCATGCTCAAGTTACTGATAGAGATATAGACTAAAAGATATGCTTTATGTTATGTCTTTACAAATTTTAATGAGAATTCATTTTGAGCAATGTGTGCCATTTAGTATATATATGTGCATGTGTCTAGTATTTACAAAGAGTATTTGATCTAGTGTGTAGAGTACGGCTTACACACAGAAGACTAGATCATCGGTTCTTTTGGAATACAAGTTTATTATTCACAGTTTTAGATGGAATTGGACACACCATCAGTAGAACTGTAGCACAAATTTTTAGTAGGTCTGTCTTGACTACGGGGAATGGTTTATTCTAACTATTTGTGCTAGTACACTTTGTGTGTATTGAACAGGACCCAGTTGAGTTGATTATTTTATACTGACTTTATAAAATAATTTAGAACTCATGAATATTATGATTACTTATGCTCTTAATTTGAATTCTATTTCTAGACACGTGTATGTAGTGATTATTGCTTTGATTACACATAGACTGAGATTCTATATGAGTCAATAAACTCAGTGGGTTGGGCAATAACATTATATATATGGTGAATATTAATAGTTGAAGGAATCCACATCCTGTTAATTTGGATTGATGATATCCCCTTGAGAAAGCTTATAAGTTTTGATTGTATCAAATCTTGCAAGTGGATTTTGAATCCGATACATCAAATAAGTTAAGTGGATAAGTCTCAAGGATAATAACAGCCAATTAAATTATATTATCAGTATTAAATTTAATTGGTGGATATCTGTAATCTTAATGTGAGGAGATAATAAGTATTTAATATTAAGGCTCGAAAATATAAATTCGAATGTGATTAGGAGTACAATTATAATTCTTTAGTGGAATGAATTATAATTTACGTAATTGAATCCTAACCCGGGATAGGATTAGGAGATTTAATTACGTGGAAAGTCCTTTTCATATTTTTCTATTTGGTCCCTGTTGTAGCCCTATAAATACCCTCTCAGTTGGTTGCTAGGGTTAACATTTTTGAGAAAAAGAAAAAACAAGAAACCCTAGGTCGGCCGAGAGATCCCACCATCTTGTGAGAGAAGAAAGGTATTTCGGGAATACGGCGGAAGGCTAAAAGGTTGAGGTCGAGCAACAAATCGAAGTGTTCCAACGTTCAAGTCTGAAGGTATAATCTTATACTCATAGATTAGAACGGTAAAAGATTTTTGTATTACTCATATACGCTATAGCCGTGATCTTGGGGGTATTCCGCGCTCCCCAACAGTTACGTCCATCCCCACTACGCCAGGATTCTTGTCACCTTCTATAATCCCATTTTCCATGAGCCTTTTGGATAGTGGAAGCACTCAACTCCTTCTAGATTTAGACTCTTTGAAAATGTGAACCCAAGCCTACAGGTCAACAGTTGACTACCTCCTTTTGAAGCTTGCAAGGTTCCATCGCCGCCTGGTCACTACCAGCTCATTCTTCAACCTGCATAAAATGCAAAGAGAACCGATAAAATATTGTGCCAGAGCGAGTTATATATAGACACATCTCCCTTGAAGAAGCTATTCATCAATTCAAAGCCATGGCCCCTATTATTTTCAGCAACTCCATCTCTTCTCCTTTCATCATATCCTTGCCCCTCCTCCTCGTCCTCCTCCTCCTCCTCTCTTCAGTCATTCCTTCCTTTATATCATATGCTAAAGCTCGCTACGCTCCTTGTTGCTCCCCTATCTCATCGATCATCTCGGAGGAGCTCTTCAACTCTATATTTCTCCACAAGGATGATACCGCTTACCCTGCTAAAGGGTTCTACAGCTACTCCTCTTTTGTTCAAGCAACCAAATGCTTCCCAAAGTTTGGTAACACTGGGGACTTAACCACTCGAAAGCGCGAAGTTGCTGCATTTCTCGCTCAGATCTCCCACGAAACAACAGGTATATATTATCCATGGAAATAAGTGGATACGATGATTTGATTAATGAGTGGTTAATTAATTTGGGCATCTATTAGGAGGGTGGGCGACGGCACCGGATGGCCCTTACGCTTGAGGGCTCTGCTTTAAGGAAGAGGTGAGCCCACAGAGCAACTACTGCAACTCGACCAACAAGCAATGGCCTTACTACCCTGGCAAGTCCTACAAGGGAAGAGGACCCATTCAGCTCTCATGGTAAGATAAATTGAAACTCATTTGTTGTTGCAAATTTCCATTCTCCAACTTGGGAATGAGATGGCAGCTCACATCGGGATTCGGGGTAGCATTCTTCCGTTTATGGAGGACTTTCAAAATAGCACCCTATCGCAGGGAAGGAGGTGGGCGATCCCTATGAAGAACTCTTCGACACCCAAGTTCCTTTCTTTTAGAACATTTTCCTCATTATCTGAAGCTAAAGGTCATCCACTGGCTTGGGCATTGAAGAATCCTTTACAAGGATCGCCCATCTCCTTTCCTGCGATAAAGTGCTGTTTTCTAGGTCCCCTACAGATGGGAGAATGCCACTCCAAATCCCAATGTGAGCTGCCACTTCGTCTCCATGTCGGAGAACGAAAATCTGCAGCAACATCATTCATCTAAATTTTGTTAAAATCCAAACCCCAATAGACCAAAGGGTATTTTCTACGCCTTTTGACAATCCAACTATGGTTGGACCATCGCAGGAACTACAACTACGGTCCAGCGAGCTGGGCTTTGGGATTTGATGGGCTAAAAATTCCGGAGATTGTGGCGAATAATTCGATGATCGCATTCAAGATGGTGTTGTGGTTCTGGATGATGGAATGGAAGCCGAAGCCTTCATGCCACAACGTTATGGTGGGCCAATACCGTCCCACGGCAGCGGACCTGGTGGCAAACCTGACGGCCGGGTTTGGGCTAGTGACGAATATAATAAATGGTGGGCTGGAGTGCAGCATCCCGGATGACAATCGGGTCATTGATCAGATCGGCTTCTATAAAAGATATGCTCAGTTGTTTGACGTGGATGTGGAACCTAACTTGGATTGCGCCAATCATACCCATAATTCTTTGCACAAGGTATGGGTATGTAAATCATAGTTTGGTAGGAAAGGAGAGGCAAAAGAAAGAGAAGTGGGGAGCTCAGAATGTGTTTTCTCTATTAATTTCATGGAGAACGCCACTTCTTGTAATTGTAATTTGTCTTGTTGCTTTAGTTGAATCCCCATGGAGAATGTTGAAAGCCATGGCGAGATTTCGTAAACTTCAAAATCCCCTTAAGAAAATATTGACCTAATTATTGATTTTGATGATTAATAAAAGATTTGAGTATATTCATTTTATTACTATAGATTTAACAAGTGTTTTAGGGCTTAGAAAGATTTGATCAATCAAAAGGATAAAGAAATACATTTTTGAATCAAATGCCAGAAGTATGTTTCAAAATTCAGAGCATGGAGTCGACACCTAGAAGGTTTGGAGCCAACCCCATGGCGTTCAGATGCTTTCCTGATTTTTGGCACGGTCTAGAGCCGACACCCAGAGTTTCGGAGCCGACACTCAGTGTTTTGGAGCTGACACTTACAGTGTCTGGAGCCGACTCCAATGCAAGAACAGAAAGCATATTTTTTGGACTACTCTGGAGCCGACACTTACAGTTTTTCGGAGCCGACTCCTCAACAAACTTTTTATTTCTATTTTTGGATACCTGACTTGGAGCCGACACCTAAAAAGTTGGAGCCAACTCCAACCTATCACGAACGGATTTTCAAAATATCAGAACGGCCTCCAACGGTAAGATTTCTTCTCACCTAACCCCTAACAGCTATTTTCTTTGTGTGTAGAAGAATCCAAACATCTCCAACGGCTAGTTTTTTTTCACCTAATCATGGATTAAGGGGAATCTATAAAAGGGAGAGAGCGTTCATTTGAAAAGAAGAAAAAAATAGAGTGAAAACAAATTGAAAAATCCGAGAAGTCTTGAGCAAGAAATCAAGAGGAAAGAGTCTAAGTTCAAATCCTTAAACTCCAGAAAGCTCAAAGAGAAATCCAAGGCATTCAAGTTCAAAATCGAAGGATTTTCCAAAAGAAGAAAAAGAGTGCACAAACCCTGTTTTTTGTTTTTCCCAACTTCTCATTTGTAATCTTTGTGAAGAATCTGAGCTGAGGCCTGATTCAACATCTCAAAGGAGAAGAGGAAAAGAAGAAAAGAAGAAAAGCTCAAATCAACTTTGCTTCAAACATGCTTTTCTAATCTTGTTTATTTATATTGAATATTTGCTCATTTGAGAAGCTGTTTGCTATTGTAAACACCATTCTTACTTATTTTTGCTAGTTCAATCAGGGGGATTGAATTAGTGGAGGTAGTATACCTCGGGTCAAGCTAGATTAGCTTGGGTTTGGGTTTTGTGCTGGTGAGCCCGGAAAACCAGCTGGGTTCGTTGTGATCTCGGGGGAAAACAATAAGTTTTGAGTTGTGAGCTTGTAAAATAACTCGGTTGTAATCTAATAGATTATAGTGTGGACCCAAGTGGTGCTTAGGAGTGGACATAGGTGTTGGATACACCGAACCACTATAAAATCCTTGTGTTTGCCGTGTTTTGATTCTCTCTCTCTATCTTTTGTTTGTGATTAATATTTATCCCACACTTAATCATGTTTGTTCCAAAGCTAATTATTTTAAAAGGTTAAATTTTTAAGAACCCAATTCATCCCCCCTCTTGGATTGCCATCTGGGCCAACAATTGGTATCAGAGCAAGTGCTCATTTGAATTTGGTCTAACGATCAAGAGCAAAAGATCCAAATGGCAGCTCAAGCTAGTTCATCTTATTTAGAAGGTCAATCCACTAATCAACCTCCTTTATTTAATGGAACTAATTATGGTTATTGGAAAGCTAGGATGAAGATTTTTATTCAAGCACTTGACTATGACTTATGGGGAATCATAGTTAATGGTCCACATACATCCACAATTAGAGTAGGCAACATGGTGATTCCTAAATCGTAAACAGAATGGGATGAACATGATAAGAAGTTGGCTCAGCTCAATGCTAAAGCCATGAATGTTTTGTATTGTTCATTGGATGTAAATGAATTTAATCAAATTTCTACATGTATTTTCACAAAAAAAATTTGGGATAGATTAGAAGTTACCATGAGGTTACTAATCAAGTAAAAGAATCAAAAATTAATATTTTGGTGCATAAATATGAACTATTTAGCATGAAAAACTGAAACTATTACATGCATGTACACAAGATTCACTGATATTGTAAATGGTTTGAAAAGTCTTGGTAAGACTTATACTAATTCTAAACTTGTGCGTAAAATTCTTAGGTCACTTCCAAGATCATGGAAGCGAAGGTAACTGCAATCCAGAAGCCAAGGACTTAAAGTTTTACCTTTGGAAGAGCTACTTGGATCCTTGATGACTCATGAGCTGACTATGAAACAACATCAAGAGGAGGAAGTCAAGAAGAAGAAAACTATTGCCCTCAAGGCTGCAGAAAGTGAGGAAAGCTGCAGTGATGGTGATGATGATGAGGAGACTGCACTCCTTGCAAAGAAATTTAAAAAGTTCATGCAAAGAAGGAGACCCTTCCACAAGAAAAAGTCTGGAACAAAAATGGAAGGAGAAAAAGAGAAAGAGAAGGACAAAGAAAAAGAGAAAGAGCCCTTAATATGTTATGAGTGCAAGAAACCGGGGCATTTTAGATATGACTGTCCTCAATTGAAGAAAGTCTACAAGAAGAAGAAGAAGGCTTATGTTGCAACATGGAGTGATAGTGAAGAATCCTCTTCCGAGGAGGAACAAAAGGAAGTTGCCAACATTTGCTTTATGGCAACGACGATAATGAGGTAAGTTCTGAAACACCTTATGATGATTTTACTTTTGAAGAATTATATGATGCATTTAATGAGTTAGTAAGAGATTTTAAGGTTCTGAAAAAGAAGAATAAATCTTTAAAAAATGATAATTTAAATCTTGCCAAAGAGAAGGATAAAATAATTCATGAAGTTGAAAAATTGAAATCAGAAAATGAAGCTTTGGTTGAAGAAAAAGGATCAATTTCCAATGAAAATGAAAGATTAAAGAAGGAAGTTGATAAATATAAAAATATAGTTGATAAATTTACATATAGTTCTGAAAAACTTAATTTATTATTGAGTAATCAAAGAGCTATATTTGATAAGGCTGGATTAGGTTATAGGCCTAACATAAAACAAAAGTATGTCAAAAACTTCTTTAGAAAAGAACAAGATAAAAATGAAGTTTTATGTCATTATTGTAACAAAAAGGGACACAAAGCCTTTGAATGTAATTTTAAGAAAATTAACAAGAATTTAGTAAAGGAAAGGAAAATATGGGTTCCAAAAGGAACAATCTTTATTGCTACTAACCATGAAGGACCCAAGAAGGCTTGGGTACCTAAATATAAGACTTGATCATTTTTGCAGGAGTGTCTTGCGGCCAAAAGATCAAAGCGAAAGTGGTATCTCGATAGTGGCTGCTCAAGACACATGACGGGTGACAAGGATCAATTCATCACCCTTGAAAGCAAAAAGGGAGGAGTTGTTACGTTTGGTGACAATGGCAAAGGCCAATCATGGGATTTGGTAAAATTCAAATAACTCCCTCCATATTTATTGAAAATGTATTATATGTTAATGGTTTAAAGCATAATCTAATTAGTATTAGTCAATTGTGTGATAAAGGTTTCAAAGTATCATTTGAAGCTTCTATTTGCACTGTTTCTAATCCCATTGATAATAGCATTGTATTTATTGGAAATAGAAATGGCAATGTGTACTTGATTGATTTAGACAATTTGTCTACTAGTAATCATTGCTTAGTTGCTAATAATGCTAATATGAATGAGATTGGATGGCTGTGGCATCGTAGATTAGGTCATGCAAGCACACACCTAATTTCAAAATTAATTAGAATGGATTTAGTAAAAGGCCTTCCACAACTAGATTTTGAAAATAACAAAATTTGTGATGCATGTCAATTTGGAAAACAAACTAGAAACTCTTTCAAAACTAAAAACATTGTTTCCACTTCTAGGCCACTTGAACTACTTCACATGGATCTCTTTGGACCTACTAGAACCACTAGTCTAGGAGGAAAGAAATATGGTCTTGTGATTGTAGATGATTATTCTAGATACACTTGGGTATTATTTTTAGCTCATAAAGATGAGACCTTTCCAATATTTTTGAAATTCTTCAAGAAGGTCACAAATGAGAAAAACAACACCATAGTGTCTCTTAGAAGTGATCATGGCACTGAATTTGAAAATCATTTATTTGAAAACTTTTGCATTGAAAATGGCATCCATCATAATTTTTCTGCACCTAGAACACCACAACAAAATGGAGTTGTAGAAAGAAAAAATAGAACTTTAGAAGACATGGCCCGTACCATGCTATGTGAAAGCAACCTACCAAAGTACTTTTGGGCGGAAGCTATAAACACGGCATGTTACATTCTTAATAGAGCTTTAATTAGGCCAATCCTTAAGAAAACTCCTTATGAACTATGGAACAATAGAAAACCAAACATAAGTTATTTTCATGCATTTGGTTGTAAATGTTTCATTCATAATAATGGTAAAGATAATCTAGGAAAATTTGATGCAAAATCAGATGAAGGCATATTCTTAGGATATTCAACATCTAGTAAAGCCTATAGAGTGTTTAACAAGAGAAACTTAATTGTAGAAGAATCTATTCATGTAGTTTTTGATGAATCTTTAGCATCGAGTTCAGAAAGATTGATGATGAGGAAGATACAAACATATTAGAAAGAGATATTGAAAAATTAAATATAGATGTATCTTCAGATCATGAACAAGGAGCTAAAGATGATGATTCTCCTAGTGTTGATGTTGTTGATGCAAATCATAATGATGTAGATCTTCCTAGAGATTGGAGATATGCCTATGGTCATCCAAAAGAATTAATTATAGGTGATCCATCTCAAGGAGTAAGAACTAGATCATCAATGAGAAACATCAATAATCATCTTGCATTTGTATCTCAAATTGAACCTAAAACTATTGAAGAGGCTGAAAAAGATAATAATTGGATGTTAGCTATGCAAGAGAATTAAATCAATTTACTAGGAATAATGTCTGGACCCTTGTAGATAGACCTAAAGATCATTCTGTTATAGGATCAAAATGGGTATTTAGAAATAAATTAGATGAAAATGGCATAGTAATTAGAAACAAAGCTAGATTAGTTGCAAAAGGATATAATCAAGAAGAAGGAATTGATTTTGATGAAACTTTTGCACCTGTAGCTAGATTAGAAGCAATTAGATTATTACTCGCATTTGCATGTCATATGCATATCAATTTATTTCAAATGGATGTTAAAAGTGCATTTTTAAATGGATTTATAAATGAGGAAGTTTTGTTGAACAACCACCTGGTTTTGAAGATCATGAATTTCCAAATCATGTTTTTAAATTGCACAAAGCACTATATGGTTTAAAACAAGCACCTAGAGCTTGGTATGATAGATTAAGCAAATTTCTGATTGAAAATGATTTTACAAGAGGAAATGTTGATAAAACACTATTTTTGAAAAGAAAAGACAAGGATTTATTAGTAGTACAAATATATGTTGATGATATTGTATTCGGTGCTACTAACAATCTCTTGTGTCAAGAATTTGCTAAGTTAATGCAGGGTGAATTCGAAATGAGCATGATGGGAGAACTCAACTTCTTCCTAGGACTTCAAATCAAGCAAAGCAAAGAGGGGATTTTCATCAATCAAGCAAAATACACAAAGAACTTCTCAAGAAGTTTGGAATGGAGTCAATCAAACCCCTTGGAACACCTATGAGTCCTTCATGCAAATTAGACAAAGATGAAGATGGTAAGAAAGTAGATCAAAAATACTATAGAGGTATGATCGGATCTCTTCTTTACTTAACAGCTAGTAGACCAGATATAATGTTTGCTGTTTGTCTATGTGCTAGATTTCAATCTGAACCTAAAGAATCTCACTTAATTGCTAAAAAGAATCTTAAGATATCTAAGTGGAACTAAAAATGTAGGATTATGGTATTCTAGAGACTCAACACTAAACTTGATTGCATATTCTGACTCTGACTATGCTGGATGTAAACTAGATAGAAAAAGTACAAGTGGTGCATGTCAATTCTTAGGAAGTAACTTAATCTCTTGGTTTAGCAAAAAGCAAAATTCGGTTGCATTATCAACTGCTGAAGCAGAATATGTTGCAGCTGGAAGTTGCTGTGCTCAAATCCTTTGGATTAAGCGACAACTTGAAGATTATGGCATAACACTTGATAAAACTCCTATTAGATGTGATAATACAAGTGCAATAAATTTAACTAAAAATCCAATTCAACATTCAAGAACCAAACACATTGAAATTAGATATCACTTTATAAGAGAACATGTAGCTAATAATGAAATTTGTCTTGATTATGTTAATACTGAAGAACAATTAGCTGATATATTTACAAAACCTTTGAGTGAAGAGAGATTTTGTTATCTTAGAGGTGAATTAGGGATTTGTGACCCTTTGGAATGATTTTGAAACCCTTAAGGAATGACTATCTAGATTTCTATTAATTTCTTGAATTCCTTTCATAATTTTAAGGACAATTTATCTAGTCATTTATGCAATTTGATTCTTCATATTCCAAAGATTTTTTCAAAAATTTATTGACCCTATTTTGACAAGTTTCGGATGTTTGAAACTCATTATTTTTCTCTGAAACTGTCAGTGGAGTCGACACCTCAATTTGAGGAGTCGACACCTCTTCTGTGTCGCTCTCGGTCCTTGACCTTGGAGCCGACACCCGTATAAGTGGAGCCGACTCCAGTTCGAGCGCTAACTGTGTTAGCGACTTGGAGTCGACACCCGACTTTGCGGGAGTCGACACCTGGTGGTCCCAAATGACTTTATTAGGGCAGAGTCGACACCTTCGTCATTTCTATCTTCCAATCCCTTTCCAAACTCTTTCCAAACTCTCTCAAAACCTCCCAAGCCAAATTCTCCTCAAATCAAACATTCCCAAGGATTTCTATGGCACCTAAGCGGAGAGGATCGGTTCTTGGAGCTCCCGTAACCACCGAAGCGTACGGCAGGCGTCCCGTCCGTGAGCCGTCTCCAAGCGACGATTCTTCCTCACCCTTCAGATAATCCTGGTCCCTCATCTCCACAGGTAGATACTTTAGCCGGGAGAGTTATTACAATGGGTAGAAAGTTGATTTTGATTTCTTTGAGTCCGAGGGATTTTCTATTGGAAGACAAATCAAAGAGCTTGGCTGGGACAAGTTTGTTCATTGGATGTTCCCACTTATCCGGCCCTAGTTAAGGAATTCTATTTCAATTTATCGGGAGACGGTGGGATTATCAGTTCTGTTAGAGGGAAGAGAGTTCATCTTACTTTCAAAAGTTTAGGAAATCTTCTGAGCATCCCTGTCACTGGGATTAGTTGCTGACATTCATAGTGAGAGGTCTGATGCATTATCAAGGATGTTAGGAAGAGAAGTTCTGAATTTGAAGAAGTTAGGGCTAATCAGTTGCCCTTGGAGCTTAGATTACTTCACAACATTGCAGTAGGATTTTATTCCCTAAGACTGGCCGATTTGAGTATGTCTCGAGCGAGACATTGTTGTTATGGACAGTGTTCTGACAGGTCAGCCTATTAACCTTGCTGGATGATGATTTTCTATATGGCTGAGGCTGGGGGAAAAAGGAGATCTTCACTGCCCTATGGTATGATTTTGACTATGGTGTTTAGAAGTCAAGGGTTGTAATTTCTGATAATGAGCCTCAAAGAACCTTAGACACACTGATTACTATAGCTTGGCTACTGTGCACCGGATGGGCTTTGTGAAGGTTAATGGTCAATGGGAGAGGAAAGGTCATCTGGATGAGAGAGCCCTGAGATTAGACTTCTGCACCATCTGAGGTTGGTCCATCAGCGAGGCATCCTTCACCAGAGCCTAGCAGATCTTCACCACCTCCTGCTCCTGCTCCTGCTCCAGTTCCTGTACCGCCACCTATGTCATCTGTCGGATTTTCAGATATTCAGTTAGAGCAACTCAAAGTTTATTTGCTGCTCAAAAAGAAGAAATGAAGACAGAGTTTGATAGCCAATTATGAATTTGAAAGAAACCCTTTACTCTTTGGATGATCGCATTAGAATGATTGAGTCTACCCTTGGTTCCTCTGCTGAATCCTTAAAGAATGATCTCAAGAACATATTTGAAGAGCTTAAGGATATTGGTGGAGACTCAGAAACTACTCCAAATGCAATGCTGAGCTTCAGGACAAGATTATGACTGCATGTGCATTTGTTGATAGAAGATTAAAAGAATTTGTAGGACTCAAGTGAAGGGATGGCAAGGATTGTAGAAGAATTGCAAAGACTTATTAGAACTCATTTTGATTATCTTGTAATGAAGATTTATCTTGAAAATGTAATGTATAGTTTGATGTTTATTTTTTTGATTTTGATGTAATGAACTTATCTTATACTTAATGAATATCTTTTGATCCTTGAAAAATCTATCAATTTTGTCATTTTACTTAACCTTCTTGATCTTTTTGTTGATTACAAAAAAGGGGGAGAGTTATGTAAGTATATGCATTGAAGAGGGAGAAATATTTAGCTTTTATATGCATTGGATCAAGTAAGCTCAATTAAGCTTAATTTATTGGTATCTAATTAACTGCACATAAGGAGAGGCAATTGATAAAATTGGTATCAAACAAAAATTTTCTGTTAAAAGGAAGAACAATTGTTAAATTGAACTTCATAGGGGGAGCTACCTCATTCAGGGGGAGCTTACCTGTGAGGATCACATTTGAAAATTTTGATTTGAATCCTATTGTTTACTCATGCATATACTCAATGTTTTTATAATCATCAAAAAGGGGGAGATTGTTGACCCAATTATTGATTTTGATGNATAATGTTTGCTGTTTGTCTATGTGCTAGATTTCAATCAGAACCTAAAGAATCTTACTTAATTGCTATGAAAAGAATCTTAAGATATCTAAGTGGAACTAAAAATGTAGGATTATGGTATTCTAGAGACTCAACACTAAACTTGATTGCATATTCTGACTCTGACTATGCTGGATGTAAACTAGATAGAAAAAGTACAAGTGGTGCATGTCAATTCTTAGGAAGTAACTTAATCTCTTGGTTTAGCAAAAAGCAAAATTCAGTTGCATTATCAACTGCTGAAGCATAATATGTTGCAGCTGGAAGTTGCTGTGCTCAAATCCTTTGGATTAAGCGACAACTTGAAGATTATGGCATAACACTTGATAAAACTCCTATTAGATGTGATAATACAAGTGCAATAAATTTAACTAAAAATCCAATTCAACATTCAAGAACCAAACACATTGAAATTAGATATCAATTTATAAGAGAACATGTAGCTAATAATGAAATTTACCTTGATTATGTTAATACTGAAGAACAATTAGCTGATATATTTACAAAACCTTTGAGTGAAGAGAGATTTTGTTATCTTAGAGGTGAATTAGGGATTTGTGACCCTTTGGAATGATTTTGAAACCCTTAAGGAATGACTATCTAGATTTCTATTAATTTCCTGAGATTCCTTTCATTATTTTAAGGACAATTTATCTAGTCATTTATGCAATTTGATTCTTCATATTCCAAAGATTTTTTAAAAATTTATTGACCCTATTTTGACAAGTTTTGGATATTGAAACTCTGTTATTTTTCTCTGAAACTGTCTGCGGAGTCGACACCTCAATTTGAGGAGTCGACACCTCTTCTGTGTCGCTCTCGGTCCTTGACCTTGGAGCCGACACCTGTATAAGTGGAGCCGACTCCAGTTCGAGCGCTAACTGTGTTAGCGACTTGGAGTCGACACCTGACTTTGCGGGAGTCGACACCTGGTGGTCCCAAATCGACTTTATTAGGGCAGAGTCGACACCTCCGTCATTTCTATCGTCTCCAATCCCTTTCCAAACTCTTTCCAAACTCTCTCAAAACCTTTCTAAGCCAAATTCTCCTCAAATCAAACATTCCCAAAGATTTCTATGGCACATAAGCGGAGAGGATCGGTTCTTGGAGCTCCCATAACCACCGGAAAGTGTACGGCTAGGCATCCCGTCCGTGAGCCATCTCCAAGCAATGATTCTTCCTCGACCCATTCAGATAATCCTGGTCCCTCATCTCCACAGGTAGATACTCTAGCCGGGAGAGTTATTACAATGGGTAGAAAGGTTGATTTTGATTTCTTTGAGTCTGAGGGATTTTCTATTGGAAGACAAATCAAAGAGCTTGGCTGGGACAAGGTTTGTTCATTAGATGTTCCCACTTATCCAGCCCTAGTTAAGGAATTCTATTTTAATTTATCAAGGGGAGACGGTGGATTATCAGTTCTGTTAGAGGGAAGAGAGTTCATCTTACATTTCAAAAGTTAGGAAATCTTCTGAGCATCCCTGTCACTGGGCTTGTTGTTGACATTCATAGTGAGAGGTCTGATGCATTATCAAGGATGTTAAGAAGAGAAGTTGCTGATTTTAAAGGAGTTAGGGCTAATCAGTTGCCCTTGGAGCTTAGATTACTTCACAATATATGTAGTAGGATTTTATTCCCTAAGACTGGCCATTTGAGTATGTCTCGGAGCGAGACATTGTTGTTATGGACAGTGTTATGACAGGTCAGCCTATTAACCTTGCTGGGATGATGATTTTCTACATGGCTGAGGCTGGGGGCAAAAGAAGATCTTCACTGCCCTATGGTATGATTTTTACTATGGTGTTTAGAAGTCAAGGTGTTGTAATTTCTGATAATGAGCCTTCAAAGAACCTTAGACACACTGATTACTATAGCTTGGCTACTGTGCACCGATGGGCTTTGTGAAGGTGAATGGTCAATGGGAGAGGAAAGGCAATTTGGATAAGAGAGCCGCTGAGATTAGGACTTCTGCACCATCTGAGGTAGATCCATCAGCGAAGCATTCTTCACCAGAGCCTAGCAGATCTTCACCACCTCCTGCTCCTGCTCCTGCTCCAGTTCCTGTACCGCCACCCATGTCATCTGTTGGATTTTCAGATATTTAGTTAGAGCAACTCAAGAGTTTACTTGCTACTCAAAAAGAAAATTGAAGACAGAGTTTGATAGCCAATTTATGAATTTGAAAGAGACCCTTTACTCTTTGGATGATCGCATTAGAATGATTGAGTCTACCCTTGGTTCCTCTGCTGAATCTTTAAAGAATGATCTCAAGAACATCTTTGAAGAGCTTAAGGATATTGGTGGAGACTCAGAGACTTACTCCAGATGCAATGCTAAGCTTCAGGACAAGATTATGACTGCATGTGCATTTGTTGATAGAAGATTAAAAGAATTTGTAAGGACTCAGAGTGAAGGGATGGCAAGGATTGTAGAAGAACTGCAAAGGCGTGTTAGAAATAATTTATGATTATCTTGTAATGAAGTGTCTTTGATTTATCTTGAAGTTTTAATGTAATGAAGTATAGTTTGATGTTTCATTTTGTAATGTTTGACTTTTAGATGTAATGAACTTATGTGATACTTAATGAATGTCTTTTGATCCTTAAAAAATTGTTTGATTTATTAATTTTGCCATTTACTTAACTCTTCTTAATCTTTTTGTTGATTACAAAAAAGGGAGAGAGTTATGTAAGTATTTCCTAATCGTATAGTGTTTGCATTGAAAGAGGGGAGAACATACATTTAGCCGACTCCTCAATGAACTTTTTCTTTCTATTTTTGGATACCCGACTTGGAGCCGACACCTGAAAAGTTGGAGCCGACTCCAACCTGTCAGGAACGGATTTTAAAATATCAGAACGGCCTCCAACGGTAAGATTTCTTCTCACCTAACTTCTAACGGCTATTTTCTTTGTGTGTAGAAGAATCCAAACATCTTCAACGGCTAGTTTTTTTCACCTAATCATAGATTAAGGGGAATCTATAAAAGGGGAAGAGCATTCGTTTGAAAAGAAGAAGAAAAAATAGAGTGAAAACAAATTGAAAAATCCAAGAAGTCTTGAGCAAGAAATCAAGAGGAAAGAGTCTAAGTTCAAATCCTTCAACTCCAGAAAGCTCAAAGAGAAATCCAAGGCATTCAAGTTTAAAATCGAAGGATTTTCTAAAAGAAGAAAAAGAGTGCAAAAACCCTATTTTTTTTTTACCAACTTCTCATCCGCAATCTTTGTGAAGAATCCGAGCTGAGGCTGCTTCAAACAGGCTTTTCTAACCTTGTTTATTTATATTGAATATTTGCTCATTTGAGGAGCTGTTTGTTATTGTAAACACCATTCTTACTTGTTTTTGCTAGTTCAATCAGGGGGATTGAATTAGTGGAGGTAGTATACCTCGGGTCAAGCTAGATTAGCTTGGGTTTGGGTTTTGTGCTGGTGAGCCCGGAAAACCAGCTAGGTTCGTTGTGATCCTTGGGAAAAATAACAAGTTTTGAGTTGTGAGCTTGTAAAACAACTCGGCTGTAATCTAGTAGATTATAGTGTGGACCCAAGTGGTGCTGGGGAGTGGACGTAGGTGTTGGATACACCGAACCACTATAAAATCCTTGTGTTGCCGTGTTTTGATTCTCTCTCTCTATCTCTTTGTTTGTGATTAATATTTATCCCGCACTTAATCTTGTTTGTTCCAAAGCTAATTGTTTTAAAATGTTAAATTTTTAAGAACCCAATTCACCCCCCTCTTGGGTTGCCATCTGGGCCAACAGAAAAAAAAGAAAAAAAGAAAAGAAAAATATCAGTTTAAATAAACACAATGTTGTATGGTAGTCGACTCCCTTTTGCAAGGGAGGGTGGAAAAAGAAGACTATACCAAGCTATGAGAACACTATGAATTAGAGTAGACCTAAATGATTCATGTTTCTTTTTTCTTTTCAACTTTTCTTTGCGAAGTTACAAGATGATTTGCTATGTGCGTTTGCAAATTCAAACATGATATATGTAAGCTCAAAGAACAATGTGGATGTGGATGTAGGGGGCGAGCTTGATCCAATTCATTTAACTGTAAGCTGAATCCAAGCTATTCGTGAACTATTCATTTAGGGCTCTTTAGGAGGGGGGTTCATTTTGGAAATTTTTAGGGCTCATTTGGATGCCTTATATATTATCCTCCAGAGCAACCAAATTAATGACTTGAATTCAGATGAATCACAGCATTATGAGAGAAGAATACAATTCAATTAGAGAAGTCCTCGGATCATTTTATCTGTAAAAATACTGGTCATATTCCATATACGTACAAGGTGATTTCCTGCATTCCATGATTTTGGGATTCTATGATCAAGAGTTTTCTCAACAAGAAGGAATTATTTGCTTTTGCTGCTAACCTCTCACCATAACCTATAGATGGAATATTCTATGGATAAACGGCACAAACATACAAGCAGCCCTCAAAAGACTTGGCAGGTTCTCGATATCTTTTAGACTTTCTTTTATATACTTTAAGACAATAATCTCCACTATATCATAATTTTATATTTAAAACATATTCTCTTGTATATAAATTATGTTAATCTAAAAAAGCAGATTTAAAAAATTAAGCAAACTAATGTTAAAATAATATATGATATATTATTTTTTACTCAGAATTAAAGTTTAATCAAGCCCACGGGCAAGGGCAAGGTAAGCCTAGTTCTAGTTCATTTGTTTTTCTATCAAATGAGACAACATTAAGCTGAATTATGGGACAAGTATGAGCTGGCTTCACAAATAGCTTGCTCATTAGGCAGCTCCATGTGGATGGCTATTTTCACAAACATTTAAAATTCAGATTGAAAAATGTTTACCCACCTCTCTTTCATGCGTCATCTTCTAATTTATCCAATCCTAAGACCTCCAAACCTCTAAAGCTTATCTACAATATTCTTTTTGTCTTAACCACAACCATTTTGCAATTCCTTGCTCTTGCTTTCAAGAAAAAAAGGGAAAATTTGGAATGGCCACATTGATTATTTAAAAGTCATCACGAATGATAGTTGGGGACACAATTTGATTCGACACAATCTAATTACCAAGCCTTGGATGACACAAATCAATTGAAGATCACTGGACAAGAATCAAAGATAGATATAAAAGAATAAAAATTATAATATATTAGAAATTACATGCAAGGGCACATGCTAGCTTTATTTGTCTCTCAAAATGGTTATGTGCTTGAAGGATCTTGGTTGCTTAAATAGGCTAATGAATCCAAACAATCCTTTCTAACTAGCTATTTTTAGTAAAGTTCTAGATCGTTGTAAGTAGTATCAAAGTAGACCTAACGCATTACTACAACAAGAGTTTTTTTAAGATTGATCACTGGCTAATCATAGGATATATGGATTAGATTCGATTAAATTTAGATCTTTAGCCTAGCCTAGCAAGGATTTGAAAGTAAGAAAATCAAGTAATACATTTTGGCTAGTGATTTGGATGATGGAAACATGAAAAAACTATTATACAATTTAGTGACTGCTCTAACAACAACTTATCTATAAGAAATGACCATAGGTTAAGTAAAAAGATCCAAATTGATTTGATCAAGGAAAAGGAAGAAATTTTTCTAATATTCTCAACTTGAATTTATTAACAAAAAATTTTAAAGATTAAAAAGTGATGAAAATAGGATCTAGGTCCTTTTTTTAGTAGTAAATTATAAACAAAATTATAAAGTTTATATTAATATTATTGAGTCCATCTTGCCCAATTCAAGCTTGGATTCTTCTTTGAGTTAAAATAGGAGAAAACTTTCCCAAAATAGTCATGACTAATGAAGAAATTACAAAATTCTAAAATTCTATAAGAGAAATAAAACTCAACTTCTACATTGATTTCTCTCCATTTACTTTGCCTAATTCTTCTAAAATTCTACATCTAATCAAAATCTTTCTTGAAAAGGAAATTCTTTTTATAATCAACATATTTTAAGGTCTAAACAATGTTATTTGGTCTAATTGTTTGGTTTGTTGTAAGGGTAGCATTACGTCATAAAGTTTGAAAAGTTACCCAAACTACAAAAAAAAAAAAAAAAATTGGGCATTGTACGGGCAAGTTAAGGCCTTTAAAAGTTTAGAACATACTTTGGAACCTACTTTGATTATTATATTCCATGTTGAGCCGGTAATCCTCTTTGATCAAAATACAACAATTTATTCTTTTTCATAAAATGTTATCTAGGTTTGCTATTTGTAAAGATGCAAATGATAGGAAGCAATAAACTGCTATAAAAGGCCTCTTAGTTGGCCATCTTAATTAGATTTCATGTAGAGGCTTGGAACCAAATGATGGTGTTGTTTACAACAGTAGCTTTATATGTTGTTTATATTGATACCCATGTACTTAGAAAAAAGTAGCTCCTCTTTCTCTCTTAGCTTTTTTTTCACATATATCTTGATGATAATAATGCTCTAGGCCCATGTACACCTGGGAGAACTAGAATATATCTATAGGATTCTTTATTTCTCTCTTTAGGCTCTCACTACTGATGTCTAATGATGATGATATTTTGATGTCAGGGTTATATATGCTTGTACAGAGAAAAAAATCAATCACATTCTACAAATATTAGAATACATATCCTAAAAGGATTAAAAACTAATCCTTACTACTAAAGGAGAAGGTTGTTGGGAATAAGCTAATCCTTATTATTAAAGGATAAAAATTATTAAAATAAAGTACTAATCCCTAATTTTTAGTAAGTTTGTAATGACTTTCAATGCTCCACATTGTAAACTTCATAATAACATTACCAAAGTTGTTATTACTAAATAAATGACTACTGTTGAACACTCTAAGAATATTCATTGACAATCCTTGATAGGTCGCCTAACACATTCTCACAATTATAGATTTATAGTTAATGGTTTAAGGAAGATCCATGTGCTCTTGCTTGGCTTATCCTTAATAGGAACCATCATGAAGATGGCTCTTGAGGAAGATGAAAACACCATAATAGCTTTTTACAACAAATATGAATTTTTCTTTAAGAAATTCAAATATTCTCAAATAACCATATTGCTAATAGTGGCTAAACATGTGTCGTTTGTTCAAAAAGAAATAGTGTTGATTGTACGTAGGCATATGTGCCATCTAGCAATTGATTTGCTCTTACTTAATGGTGCATGTATAATAGAAAATTGGGTTTGATCTTTGATAATAGGAAAGGACAGTAAGTAGTTCCATCCTTTAGCTAGGAGCTGAGATTAGTATCCATGATCTGGTGCTTTTTAATTGGAAGAGAGTAAAGGTAAATCTACTCTTTGATTATGTGCTCCACTTAGAAGAAAGCACAATCAACATGATAGAGTTGAAGGAGCTAGGCGATGTTGCCATAAGCCTAAGCATATCAAATCTAGTGGTGCTTGTGAAGGATGGCAAGTTGAGAAACAGTGAGGCCAATGATAGTTTTGAGCTTGCATGTCTTCCTTAGTTAAGATCCTTCTCAATTGATAGTCCAGCTTCTTTTCCATCCATTCCTTCTCTTTTCTCCCTCATAATAGCCGCCATTGGTTCCAGAGGCTCTGCTAGGATTCATTAGATTTAAACCATTTTTGGGTAGTAGGATATATGGTATGGCATCAACCATAATGATTCACCAATTGAATCACCAAAAAAAAAAGAAAAATAAAAGTTCAAATGTTTACACTAAAGCACTATGAATTATATAAAAACTCTACCACATCGATGTTATTATAGCATCAACCACGATGATTCACCTGTAGAATTACCGAAAATAGAAGTCTAAATGCTTTGCATTGAAGCATTGTGAATTACTAGAAATTCTTTAATCATGTTGAGCTACAAATACATACCCTTATAATAATAATGTCTTAGGCTCACGTATACCCAACAAAACTAAAACACATTTTTAGGATTTTTCATCTCTTTCCTTAGGCTCTCACTTATAATGCTTGATGATGATGATAGCTGAGGCTAGGGTTATATATGCTTATATGAAGAAAAGATCAAGCATGTCCTATAAAGATTAGAATTCATATCCTACAAGGATTAAAACTAATCCTTACTATTAAAAGGAAAGGTTGTTGGGATTAAAGCTAATCCTTATTACTAAGGATAAAATTTGTTAAAATAAAAAAACTAATCCCTAATTTTTAGGAAGTTCATAATGACTTTCAACGATACTAATTATTTTTTATGTTATTTACATTTTTTATTTAGTTAATAGATTCTTCCTTAATAATCTAGTATCAGCCCATAATCTTCATCCATCAAAGTACTTTTCTAGGGAAATTAGAGAACTTGACTTACCTCAAAACTATGCTGGGACACTATTGCTCACATTGTTACTTCTCTTCTTCAAATCTTGGATTATTTTTTCCTTCCTTTCTTCCTCTCTTGATACTTGAGACCTCCTTGTTCTCTTGTTGTCCTTCTTTCCTCCTTAATGAGACTTACACTCTTCTCATTTTTGAATGAAAATCAAAAAAAGAAAAGGAAAGATAAAAGACATATATATCAAATACTAACATATATCGTTACCTTGTGATAGCTCTAAAGTTAAAGGTATTAAATTTCTCAAAAACTAATGTAATGCATTCCTTTAAATCTCATATTTTCTCAATAATTCATGATAAATAACTAGTTCGATATTCTTCTCTTAATCTGTCATAAGACACTAGTTATAAGTTTATCATATATAAATTTTAAATGTATGTGCAACAATTGATCTTTTATACATTTTTGTGAATGCATACTCTTAGAATGATGCAAGGATATGGCAACTTTTAGAGAGAGAAACAGATAAAATAATTATCCTATCAAAGTGTAGATCATGCTCCGAAACTTGAGATTTCAGCCTAAAGTGGGAAGATTTATTTCTAAAGAACTTTATTTTTCAAAATGAATTTGCATAAAAATCCAGTTGATTAATATTAATCCTGCAAGAAAATATTGTATTTCTTTTTTGAAAATATACCAACTTAAGGGTCAATGATAATTTTGAACTTGGGTGTAGTAATGAGATTGGTGGAATATAAATTTAAAATACCTTATACACATTCATTCAAGACTCGGGATATATATTTTTGAATGTCTTATCTCACACCTAAATCTAGAAACAAAGTTCAAAGAGGTCCTTAAACTTAAATAGGTATCATTCTACTAAAAAATATAAACAATTTCTTGCGTAATCAATAATTAAATGTACTATATGCAAAATCCACATTGCACATGTTGTCGCCGGGATCCGTCCTCCGACTCGGGCGCAATCGATCTCCAGGGGCGGACCTGCACACAAGTCCTCACGCGAGAGGCGTTGGGGGTGGCCCTCCGCGGAAGACCCTCCAACGCTCAAGTCAGTGGGAGAAAATCGGCGATCAATCAGAAAATGGGGAGGTGGATCTCTCCGGGGAGTCTCTCTGGGGGGCGGCCAATCGAAAGCTCTGGGGGTGAGAGCACCGACGAGCAGCAGGAGAGCAGGAGAGTGGAGTGAGGGTGTGAGCGCACGCGTACCTGAGGGAATCCGTGAGCGTGATATTTATAGGCTGTCACCTGGATCTTGAGCGCCTTCTGGAAGGTTCAGAGGTTGTTAGGATACGGGAGTGGATCGAATCAGGCCGTTGTGGGACCGTTGGGATCCGTATCTTGTCTGTTAGGGGATCGACGGCTAGGAGAGCTCCTTGATGGCTTGAGATCTGGCAGGGGTGTAGGTCTCAGGTAGCCTTGATGGGTTCTAGACCACTTCTCAACATGATTCCTTGCCTAGGATGTTGTTACAGTAGGCTTAGGCTCTTCCGCGTCAGGTTCCGCGGAGGTGAGTACTGGATCGTGGGTCGCTCAGTGAAGCCGGGCCATGAAGGCTCGGGAGAGCCAAGCTATGGAAGCTCGGAGAGCCAAGCTAGGGAAGCCCAGGGAAGCTGAGCTATGGGAGCTCGGGGAAGCCGATCTATGGAAGCTCGGGGAAGACGAGCTATGGGAGCTCGGGAGAGGCGAGCTATGAGAGCTCGAGAGAGCGAGCTATGGAAGCTCGGGAGAGCCGAGCTACTGGAAGCTCGGGGGAGATGAAGGGAGGAGGTCGGTCTTAGCCTCCTTGCACGGATATTAATGCAATGATGGTTTTACCCCCTAACACATGTCCTCCACTCCCTAGTTCGAAGCGTAGGTTCGGGCATAGGGAGTATAAGTCCAGGTGGCACGCTTTGTATGGGGTGGTTTGGTTTAGACATCCCATGCAATGATGCCCTAATTAATGCAGCAGGGTCCTCATGCCTTCGTGGGTAAGGCTCCTCCAAGAGTGACGGTTGGGAATACGCCACGTCGTGAATCCCGATTAATACGGCGTTTGTCAAGGCGGTTCCGGATGCTTGGGGCGAAGCGCCTCATCCTCTCAAGATGGCTTCCTTAGTGGGGAAGCAAAGCGGTAGCCGTACTATATATATATATATATATACATATGTTTGCAGTATTCTCTCGTTTTTTTTTTGAAGAGTCTCCCCCCCCGCAATGCTCTCCGTTTCGTCTGGTGCTTTTCTCGGCTAAGATGACTATGAGCCCCGACGCGTAGCTTCGGAGATCGCTGCTGAGGATTTGGGAAGGATTTATCAGAGGTATGGCATACCCTCAGATATCGTTCTGCAAGTGCCAGAGCCTGGACATAGGGTCTCGCAAGACCTGGAGCGCGGGGTCTTCGTTTATGAAGACAGCTTGAAAGCAGGCTTCCGTTTTCCTCTCCACCCCTTGGTGAAGGAAATCATGACTCATTACAACATCTGTCCGACGATGGTGGCCCTAAACAGCTGGCAGAGCATCATCGGATTTATCTCAATGTGCCACCAAATTTGGATTGTCGCCACTCTCCCTCTTTTCCGTGCCTATTATCCTGATATCCGGGAGAAAATCGGAGTGGCCATATATTGGACCTCGAAGGTCTTTCAATGTGATTGTGGATAAGCCGTCCTCTATCAAGGGATGGAAGAGTCGATTCGTTATCGTCGAGGGGAACATTGGTTCCGACTTCCCTCGAAAATGGGGAAGTTTTGCCAGGGATGCGGAAACGCATCCGGTTTTGTCAGAGCAGAGGAGAGGGATTTGGACATCCATCGCAATGGCCAAGTATTTTCGGCTAACGATCTGTTATCGGAGGGGGCCCTCTTCGCCGCCGGGCTTAGCCCCCTGGACCCGCAAGGTGAGTCCTCCCTTTTACTTTCTCCGCTGCGTGCTACCCTGACGAAAGTGTTTGGACTTAATCGCATATGTTCCGTCTTTGCAGCCAAGAGGTCAGCATTGTCGAGCCTCGCCAAAAGGAAGAGAGGCAAGTATTCAGGGGAGAGCAGTGGCGTGGATAGTGGTAGGCCCGAAAAAAGGGCCCACGCCTCCTTAAGGAGCTCGTCGGATGCCAGAGCGGCCATGATAGAAACGCTAGGGGCGAAGGAGGATCCAGGGAGGACAGTCGCGATCCCTTGCCCTCCCGTATTGGAAATATCGGATAGTTCAGATGAGACTCCGTTGGCCCGTTCGACTGCGTCCCCTATGAAAGAGGAACCGGCGACAGATCTAGCGGAAGCGATCATTTCTGGGGGCCTTCTACCTTCGTGGGACCACTACTGACTCTAGTAGGAGACGGAGAGGGAATAGCTGCAGTCGATGAGGTTCAGGGCGAGCTCCCTCTTGGTCCTTCTGTGGGAGAGTTCGGTGGTAGCGATGCTGGGTCGCCCGCGGCAGTTCAAGAGGCAGGCCAGATAGAGGCTCCGGCGGAGCCTGCAGGGGAGGCGCAAGTGACGGCGATGGAAGGAGGCGCGATGGAAGAGGGATCACAGCAAGATAAGAGTCCCGCGATGGAGACTCCTCCGAGAAGGATTTTGGGGAGGCTGGCGCTTGGGTTGATCGAGTTATCTGAGGAGACTCAAGCCAAAATTCTAATGGAAGAAGCTGGGAAGCTGAAGGCTTCTCAGTCGGAGGTCGCTCGGGTTGGCTCCTTGGGCGGAGATGACCAGCCTGGTAGCTCGAATGCGGGTGTTGAGGAGGCATTTTCTGCCTTAATGAGGTGGCCTTGTATCCGGGTGCAGATCCCTCGGCGGACAAGTTTGCGGATCTGGAGTTGGTTGATGCCACGTTTGGGCAACAGGGAGTGGCCGAAAGCATCCACCTTCTCCCCGATATTGACAATCTGACTCTTATGAAGATGATGCAGGCCTATGCCTCTCGGGTGAGTTATCACTCTTGGGCGGCAGACGCTTTTTGATTGACTTAATTATGAATTTTTATCATTTTTTTTAATTCCGCAGAGTGTCCTGCTTTCTCGGGCGATGTGCTGGCGTCTGAGTTTGGCGACGGGGGCCAGCATTCAGGCCAGGAGAGACAACGCCGAACTCCGATCGCGAATGAAGGTGTCTGAGAAGTTCGAGGAACTTATGGCTATTAGTAACAGAGGTTTGGAGGGGATGAAGGTGGCATATCAAGCCGCTCTAGCCGAAGCATCCAAGCAAAAATGCAAAGTGGAGGAGTTGCAGGGACTCCTGGCGAAGAATGAAGACGCGTGCCTGGAGCTGGCTAGAGTTAAGTCGAAACATTCCGAGGAGGTGAAGATGATGCGGCGGGAAATAGTGAGAGTTCGGGTCGACTGGGAAGGGAAGCTGCCGACGAGAGAAGCGCCTGACCAGAATGCTCGATGAGATTGAGGAGAAACTGAAGCGGCGCGATGACGAAATCGTCGACTTGAGGGCCGGCGCTAAATGGCACCAAGGGATGATGGCTCGGGTGAGCAACGAGCTATCCCATGCCCGAGAAGAGGTCGAAGCCAAACAGTCGAGGATTAATATTCTCCAGGAGAGGGTCGAGCTAGTCGGAGCTAATAGAACAAGGGCCAGAGGTGAGGCCAAGGAGCTGACCAAAAGGTTGGCCAGACGAGAGGAGGAGGTATCTCCTTCCCCCCCCCCCCCCCCTTTTTAGTTTCTTTATTGGTCTCTTGTGATGCCGACTGATTTTGGTTTTGCAGACAGCAAAGTTAAAGTTGAGAATCGGGCTCTTCAAGGCGAGCTCGTGTCTAGCCGCGATAAGAGCTCAGAACTCGAGGCGCAGTCCGGCAGTTCGAGGAGCAAAACATTATTCTGCGGGCTCAAGTCGCGGAGGCTGAGAAGCAAGCTGCTGAGGCTAAGGTGCAGCTCGCCATACTCAAGGGGGAACGGGACACGATCGGCGTTGACACCTTCCAACTTGGAATGGAAGAGTGTAAAGACAAGATATCCAGTGAGCACCCGGAATGGGATCTCTCTTTTCTGGATACTAAAACTCCTGATGCCGGTGAGTCCGAAGGAGAAGAGGAGGATGAATACATCGACGTCTCCGATACCGATCCTGGTGCCGCCCGGGTCCCAGCGAAGCCACAACTTCTGAAGGACGATCGCAAACTACCGCTGAAGGGGCAAAGGCATTAGAGAAAGGCGAATCTAGTCACACCTCTGCGGATGTAACCGAGGGTTCCTCTAGAAACGATGTGGTTCCCGGCCCTTAAGAGCCACCTCTGTGTTTTTTTTTCTAAAAATCTGACTGATGTCTTTCAATGAATGAACTTTCTATTTCTATTTGAGTGTTTTTCTTTGGATGGCCCTTTGCTCCAAATTTCGCCTCGATCGCGAGCGACTTATGGCTTGTTGACACTTTTTGGGTCATCTTTATTTCGGGATCAAGGGAATGCATTGGCTTGGCCTAAGGCGGGGCGATAATCCTGACTGGCGAACTAATAGATGATCTGGTTCGGTTTGTGTCTAATTAAAACTTGAGAAATGAAGCCAGTCGGTTAAGACCGACAGACAAGGTAGGTCGGACCGACGAGAAAAGTAGGTCGGCTAGGGCCGACGAGCAAAGTAGGTCGGCCAGGGCCGACGTCTGAGGGTGGTTGCCGAAGTATTTTTCATTTCTTCTTGCCATTTCCTTCCTTTTTTGGTGAATGAAAGAAGGGTTTACGTAGCCTTCGCGCTCATTTTTGCTTTGAGACGCTTAATTTTGTCGCACAAGTTCTTCGAGCGATCAACTTTGTCAGGGAGCGATCGGTGGATAATCGGTTCTCGCGCTTTTTTGCTGTTCTGCCAGCGCTCTGCTATTCTGCAGGAAAATCGATTTTTATTTTACCGAAATTGATGATACGGCCCTGTAGGGTGCGAAAAGCTGTTCTGGTGCTTTTCGGAAGGTGTTCTTTTCCCATGTGGGTCATTTTGACGTACGGCGCACGCAGCCGTTTACCATTGGAGGACATTATTTTCGTAGGACGATATCCTGAACCTATCGATTTCCATATGCCAGTGGACGATTCTCTGCATTTAATGTTTGTGATTCGGGATCAAGAGGAGATCTTCGCATGCGTCATAGTTCAGGCGGTGGGCTCGGCGCGCAATAGGGTGCCGTTTTCATCCCGGGAGGCCACGTGGAGGTATGGCCCAGGTGTTTGAATCTCGAGGCTTATAGCCTTGGTAATTGTTCCCAGGCCATTTTTGGCCTATAAAGTGGGGTAGTGGGGTTGTGTTAAGTCATCCCCAAAGTTTCTTTCCCATTAGAGTTTCCACCATGGTCGTTTTTCTGCTGTTGCGAGTGGGAGGACCGAGCTTTCCTCTTGTAAGCTCTTTGCCTCCGGATAGTTGGGGCGATGAAGGAGCTGTTGAAGAGTGGTTTGCCCTTAGGGGATGAGTCCCAGAGATCATATGGAGAGCGCACAGGGAGGGCGCAGAGATCACATGGAGAGTGCACACATGCTCTTCCAGTGTGACCTTTATGGTTCCCCTTCGGGGACGTATGGTAGGAGGTGCACGCGGGCTCCCCATGACTCGCTTGAACTTTCTCCTCCTCCCTCGATTTGGATTCCTGGGCTCGTCCGCTTGGGGAATCTTTTGCCACATGGGGAGGGGGTGAAAGCGTGCCGCCCGCCGACACCTTGTCCTTGAGCCAAGGCAAGGTAGGGGCGGTACTCACTCGGTTTGGGAGAGCGTTCCGACGCCAGGGTCCGCTGGCTTCCTACCTGCTCGTCGGAGGGTCCCTCGATTGGGTGGTCTGGGATGGCCTTCCATCCGCCCTTTCCAGTCACCCTGATATCTCGGTTGGGTCACCGAGATATCATTATTGACTGAAGCTGGTCGCAACGATTGGTCCATGTCGCCCGGCCATTATCGGCTCGAGCTGACTGGATGCGGCTTATCTGGTTCGGTGGTCGAAAGTCGGAGCATCATAGTTGCCCAGATCTGCTTTGGAGTAGTTGCCCGAGTTTTGTACTTGTCTTTATTTTATGCATTTCGATGCTCTTGTAACGCCTTTCAGGCATTTGTAACTGGTTTTGATAATAAGAGAGTTCTGTTCTGTTTCTCAATCTTTATTTCTTTCGCGCCAAGTTTATTGTTGCTGTTGGTCATGGGGTACGAAGGCGTCCCGCTCGAATGTTTGAGGCTCGGCCTTGCCGAGGTTTGGGGAATTTTTACTTGGCCCTGCCAAGGTTCGGAGTACTTGTCGTTCGACCCTACCGAGGTACGGAGACGTTTTACTTGGCCCTGCCAAGATTCGGAGGGTTTGCGGCCCGACCCTGCCTGAGTTCGAGATTTCATTGCTCGGCCCAGCCGAGGTTCGAAGAATTTTTACTTGGCCCTACCAGGGTTCGGAGATTTCGTTGCTTGGCCCAGCCGAGGTTGGAGATTTCATTGCTCAGCCCAGCCGAGGTTCGGAGATTTCATTGCTCGGCCCAATCGAGGTTCGGAGAATTTTTACTTGGCCCTGCCAAGGTTCGGAGATTTTGTTGCTCGCCCTAGCGAGGTTCGGAGATTTCATTGCTCGGCCCAGCCAAGGTTCGGAGAATTTTTACTTGGCCCTACCAAGGTTCGGAGAACTTGTAGCTCGGTCCAGCCGAGGTTCGGAGAATTTTTACTTGGCCCTGCCAAGGTTCGGAGAATTTTTACTTGGCCCTGCCAAGGTTCGGAGAATTTGTAGCTCGGCCCAGCTGAGGTTCGGAGATTTGGGGCTCAGAGAAATGACTTAGGTGCCACTATGAGCCGAAGTGTTCGGTCCCTGCGGCGCTTGGTGAGGGGCGTCAGGGCGAATGGGCGGTACATGGCCACACTCTTTATTTATGACGTTATCCCTCCCGAGGGGACAAGTCACCGCCAGGCACTGGATTTCTTTCTTTTTGCGCTTCCCAAGAAGGGGGCCAGCTTTAAAAGAACTTGGGGAAGTGTCGGGAGCATTCATGACGGTGGGCCGGCAGATCGGGAAATACTCTATTCAGGGGGGTTCCCGAATAGTCCGTATGTGTTTACCGATTTCTTGGGATGGGGCATGGCCCTTCGGATTCCGTAGGCACTAAAGCGATGACATGTGGTGAGTTCTCGTAGGTCGGTGGCTATGGTGCGACCGACGAGATACTCGCCTGGCAAGTATAAATATGACCGAGGGATGTTGGTCTTAGCCATCCCTCGGTTTAAGTTTCGAAGCGGCATTCGGCCATGGGCTTTCATGGAGGACGATCATCCGAGGAATTGCGTGCATTGATCAATGGTTTGCTTCGCCCGCCAAGTGGCCGTCCCATAATTACTGTTGATGGATTGGGCCTGGCATCGACCCTTGCAAGCCAACATCAGCTCGTGAGGGTCATCGAGGAGTACGTGGATGTCTCCACGAGGGAGGCGAGGCCCTGCGCCGGGTGGCGGACCGGCAGAGGGAGGAGATCATGTCGCTCCGCCAGCAGGTCGCTGACCTTACTGAGCGCCTAGAGGACCTGCTGGCGTCTGGGAGCGACACGGAACCTTAGTTAGGGCCTCCTTTGCTCTTTGTTTTTTTGTTTTTTCTTGTACTTTCCTTCCTCAGTTAATGAAAAAGGCCCCTTTTTGGATAATCTTCTCATTTCACGAGCTTTTAGCTCTAAAAAATGCCACTCGTGTAATAGCTGGGGAGCCTGGGTGGCTCTACTAGTTCATGCGCTGAGTCATGGCTCTATTTGAGATAGGCGCTTTGTTCGGTAGGTTATAGGGGCGTTGCTCAAAGACTTTAGTAACAAAAAGGGGATTCCCTGGCTTTGCCTGGGGCTCGTGGCCGGTTATGCGGGGCTTATTGAACCCTTTAGGGGTTTGCCGGAGGCACATTCTTTGTGCGTGTTGGTTTTCGCTTAGTGTGCCTTTTTCCAAACTGGCTAAAGTTCTAGGGACTATTTGGAAGTCCTTAGGCTTTAACCGGGCCTGCGTACTTCGGTTTTCCGCCGGTATTTTAGCTGAATTTTTTGCTCGACCCAGCGAGGTTCGGAGAATTTTTACTTGGCCCTGCCAAGGTTCGAGAATTTGTTGCTCGGCCCAGCCGAGTTCGGAGAATTTTTACTTGGCCCTGCCAAGGTTCAGAGAATTTGTTGCTCGGCCCAGCCGAGGTTCGAGAATTTTTACTTGGCCCTGCCAAGGTTCGGAGAATTTGTTGCTCGGCCCAGCCGAGGTTCGGAGAATTTTTACTTGGCCCTGCCAAGGTTCGAGAATTTGTTGCTCGGCCCAGCCGAGGTTCGGAGAATTTTTACTTGGCCCTACCAAGGTTCGGAGAATTTGTTGCTCGGCCCAGCCGAGGTTCGGAGAATTTTTACTTGGCCCTGCCAAGGTTCGGAGAATTTGTTGCTCGGCCCAGCCGAGGTTTGGAGAATTTTTTACTTGGCCCTGCCAAGGTTCGGAGAATTTGTTGCTCGGCCCAGCCGAGGTTCGGAGAATTTTTACTTGGCCCTGCCAAGGTTCGGAGAATTTTTACTTGGCCTGCCAAGGTTCAGAGAATTTGTTGCTCGGCCAGCCGAGGTTCAGAGAATTTTTTACTTGGCCCTGCCAAGGTTCGGAGAATTTGTTGCTCGGCCCAGCCGAGGTTCGGAGAATTTTTACTTGGCCCTGCCAAGGTTCGGAGAATTTTTACTTGGCCCTCCAAGGTTCGGAGAATTTGTTGCTCGGCCCAGCCGAGGTTCGGAGAATTTTTTACTTGGCCCTGCCAAGGTTGGAGAATTTTTGGCCCAGCCGAGGTTCGGAGAATTTTTACTTGGCCCTGCCAAGGTTCGGAGAATTTGTTGCTCGGCCCAGCCAAGGTTCGGAGAATTCCTGTTCAGACAAGTAGCTTGGTCGTGCCGAGGATCGGTAAGCAGCATCTATTTTTTTGCAATCTTTAGCAATGTAGTGCATAATGATTTACGTTGCAAATTACGAAAAAATGTCGACAGGAAGGTATAATGAGGCATATGAAAATGGACTTGGAGAGGACGTACCCTATTGATAATATTTACGGAGATTGTCCGAGTTCCACGTCCGGGGGATGGATTTCCCACTCAAATCTTGCAGCTTGTAGGTTCCCAGTCCAATGGTCTCCGCTATTTGTACGGCCTTCCCAATTTGGCGCCAGCTTTCCTTGTTCCAGTGGTTTGGAAACAGAGGCCTTTCGAAGAACAAGGTCGCCAGGCAAGAAGGCTTTCCCTTTGACTCTGGAGGCATGGTAACGGGCCACCCTTTGTTGATATGCAGCCACTCTGATCCGGGCCTTTTCTCTGATCTCCTCCACCAGGTCAAGGTTAGTGCGGAGCTGTTCGTTGCTAGCTTCCTCTGAGTAGCTTTTCACCCGCAACGATGGGAGACCTATTTCCATAGGGATAACGGCCTCTGTGCCGAAGGCCATCCGGAATGGGGTTTCGTCTGTCGGGATTCTTGGGTGGTGCGGTAGGCCCATAGGACATGATGCAGCTCATCGCCCACCTGCCTTGGGCTCTGGAAAGGCGAGCTTTGATCCCCTGAAGGAGGGTCTGTTGGTCACTTCGGCCACTCCATTGGCTTATGGATGCCCGACCGAGGTGAGGTGGTGACGGATTCCATGCTCCTCACAGAACTGGCGGAATTTGGAGTTGTCAAACTGCTTACCGTTATCGGTGATTATGGTGTGCGGGAGGCCGAATCGGCAGATGATGGACCTCCATACAAAATCTCTGGCCCGTGCTTCGGTTATTTGTGCAACTGCTTCCGCCTCGACCCATTTAGTGAAGTAGTCAATGGCGACAAATAAGAATTTCCGTTGTCCGTGGCAAGCGGGAATGGGCCGAGGATGTCCATCCCCCATTTGGCGAAGGGCCAAGCGGAGGATATGGAAACTAGTTCGGCAGAGGGGAGCCTCTGGATGCTTGAGTGCCTCTGGCATGGGTCGCAGGCTCGGACTAGATCGTCTGCATCCTTCTGCATGGTCGGCCAGTAATAGCCTTGTCAGCACCTTGTGGCACAGGGACGGGTTCCCAGATGGTTGCCGCAAATCCCTTTATGTACTTCATGCAGAGCATAATCTGCTTCGGACGGGCGAAGGCATCTGAGCAGCGGCATGGAGAAGGACCGTTTGTAAAGCTGGTTGTCGATCAGCACGTAGTGGGTGGCCTGCAGCTTCAGCTTTCTAGCTTCTCTTCGGTCGGGCAGAAGCGACCCCTCTCTGAGATATTTAAGAATAGGGTCGAACCATGATGGTTCGGCTTCAACCTGCATTATCCGTCGGCTTCCGCGATGCTGGGCTTTTCCAAAGTCTCCAGGTGGAACTTTTGTTCGGTGTCCATTGACTCTACGGTCGCCAATCGAGAGAGTAGGTCGGCGTGGGCGTTCTCGGATCTAGGAATCTGAATGATTTCAAATTTGGCAAATGGGGAAGCAGGCTCCGCACCTCCTGAAGATATCGAACCATGTTCGGCTCCTGGGCTTCAAACTCTCCTCGTCATGACCGGCTACCAGCTGAGAGTCGGTGAAGGCATTAAGCTTCTCCACCTTCAGATATGGGCGATTCGGAGGCCGCTAACAGGGCTTCATACTTGGCCTCGTTGTTGGAGGCCGGAAAGGAGAATCGGACGCCATATTCAAAGGTTATCCCCTCGGACTGGTGAGAACCAGGCCCGCACCGGAGCGATGGGCATTAGATGACCCGTCGACATGGAGGAGCCACCGGGCTCCAGATTTTGGCTCTTCGAGGGAGTCTGGGGTAAACCGTCCTCCGGGATGGTACACTCGAGGAGGAAGTCGGCTAGCACCTGAGCTTTGATGGCTAGGCGAGGCTGAAAGTGTATGTCATGCTCGCTCAGCTCGACGGCCCACTTGGTCATTCTTCCCGACGTCTCGGGATGGTGGACTACTGCCTGATGGGCTGGTCGTCAGGACCGTACAGAATGTGCTGGAAGTACGGTCACAGCTTTCGAACTGAGGTGATTAAAGCCAACACCATCTTCTCAATTCTGCTGTACCTTGTCTCCGCATCGCGGAGTAGTTTGCTGACATAGTAGATCGGCTTCTGGACTTTGCCTTCTTCCCTGACCAGCACCGAACAAATGGCACCCTCTGAAACAGCCAGGTACAAGAATAGGGGCTCGCCCGGGGTCGGACTGCTGAGGAGTGGGGGCGAGCCGAGATATTTCTTGAGATCTTGAAATGACTTTTGGCATTCAGGAGTCCACTGAAGTTTTTAGCCGACCGGAGGGTTTTGAAGAAGGGGAGGCATCTCTCGGCCGACCGTGCCACAAAGCGGTTAAGAGCCGCTATCCTCCCGGTTAGGCGCTGGACCTCTTTAACAGATGCCGAGGGCGCCATTTGTTGGAGAGCTTGAATCTTCTGGGGGTTAGCTTCAATACCTCGCTGGGAGACCATGAAGCCAAGAAACTTCCCGGAGTTAACGCCGAAAGCGCATTTGGTCGGATTGAGTCTCATCCCATACTTGCGCAGTGTTGCAAAGCTCTCTGAGAGGTCCTCGACATGCTGTGATGCCTCCTTGCTTTTGACCAGCATGTCGTCCACGTACACCTCCATATTCCGGCCGATTTGCTCCTTGAATACTTTGTTAACCAGCCTCTGGTAGGTCGCACCTGCATTTTTAAGACCAAAAGGCATGACACGGTAACAGTAAGTACCTCGGTCGGTTATGAAGGCGGTCTTTTCTTCATCCTCAGGGGCCATTGGATCTGATTGTAGCCTGAATAGGCATCCATGAATGACAGCATCTGGTGGCCTGAGGTGGCATCCACGAGCTGGTCGATCCGGGAAGGGGGAAGCTGTCCTTCGGGCAGGCTTGTTGAGGTCGGTGAAGTCGATGCAGATCCTCCATTTGCCATTCGACTTCTTCACCATGACGACGTTTGATAGCCAGCTCGGATAATTTACCTCCCGGACGAAATTAGCCTTGATGAGTTTGTCTACCTCTTCCTCAATGGCCTTTTGTCGTTCCGGGGCGAAGCTCCTCTTCTTCTGCTTGACGGGCCTGTGCATCTCGTCCACGTTGAGACGATGGACGAGAACCTCGGGGCTGATCCCTGGCATATCAGAGGCGGACCAGGCGAAGATGTCAGCGTTGCTTCGGAGGAACCTGATCAATCTGTGCCGAGACTCTCCTTTGAGCAGCGACCCGATTTTTATAGTTCGGTCGGACGAGCCTCATCCAATGGCACCTCCTCCAATTCCTCTGCCGGTTCTCCTCGCTGTTCGGTGAAGTCCTCCGAGCGTCTAGCCCATCAACTTCCGGCATTCTAGACTGAAGGCTTGTAACGAAGCACTGCCGAGCCATGGCCTGACTTCCTCGAACAACTCCAACTCCTCGCTCGGTGGGAAATTTCATGGACAGATGTGGGATGGAGACAACTGCCTTGAGGGACATCAGGCCGGGCCTGCCAAATATTACATTGTATGGAGATCTGAGGTCGGTTACTAGGAAGTCTGTCTGGACAATGGCTACAAGGGGCCAGGTTCCCGCGGACCGTCAGGGTGACGACCCCTTCCGGGACGATGATGTCGCCTGTGAATCCCATCAGGGTGGAATCCATGGCTCGCAGGTTTTCCATGAGTAATTTCATCCTGGCAAACACACCGAGGTACAAAACATTCACCGAACTTCCACTATCAACAAGGATTCGGCTTACATCATAGTTATTTAAATTGAGGGATACAACTAGTGCGTCATCATGGGGAAGCTGTATCCCTTGGAGATCATCGTCGGAGAAGGAGAGCTCGCCCGTCGTGCCTTCTTCGGCGCCGATCCTTCACCGTCGCCCCTGGGGCTTGATCCGCCGGCCTCTTCGATCATGTTAATGCGGCCGATCACGGGTGGATTCGGTGGAGGAGGAGGTTGTTGAAGTTCGGGCTGGCGGTCACCTCCTTGTTGTGGCTCGGGCGCCCTCCTGAACTGATTCAGTCGCCCCGCTGGATCAGCCTCTCGATTTCATTTTTTAGCTGCCAGCATTCTTCAGTGTCATGGCCGTGCTCCCGGTGGTAACGACAGTACTTGGTGGGATCTCTTCGGGTCGGGTTCCCTCGGAGAGGCACTGGCCGGGGGAGCTGGCGCTCTATTTCCATGAGGATTTTGCCCGGGGCACGGTCAGTGGAGTGTAGTGATCGAATCGCCTGGGGGGCTCCGGGAGCGATTCCTTGGTGGCAGCGGGGGAACTCTTTGGCGGCGAGGGACTTGGCCGACGGGTAGGATGGTGCCTGTCGGGACCCTTGGGCTCCTTCTTCTTTGCCAGCTTGGCGCGGGCAACTCTCCGTGATTCTTCGACCCTAGCGTATTTGTCCGCCAGGGCCATCATATCAGAAAGGCCAGGGGGTAGCTGACTTCCATAGCCAGGTAGAAGTCGCTTTCCTTTGAGACTCCCCCGCCAAGGCGGACATAGCCACCTCATGATTAAGGTGGTCCACCTCTAACATGGCCTTATTAAAACGCCAAGATAATTTCTCAAGGACTCCCCTCTCTCTGCTTAACTTCAGAGAGGGAGTCAGATCTTCGTCGGTGGCGGCGGCTGCTGACGAACTGGCCAATAAAAAGGTGGCTCAGCTCATCAAATGAATCGATGGAACCTGGTTTTAAAGCATTGAACCAGGTCCGGGCAAATCCCTAAGGGTGGAGGGGAAAGCGCGGCAAAGATGCGTCAGATGCTCCGTGGAACATCATTATTGACCGGAAGCTGCTAAGATGGTCGTCCGGGTCAGAAGAGTGGTAAGGTTCGATGGCTGTAACTTGACATGGGAGGGAATCACTTCCTCCATAATCCCCTTAGAGAAAGGGATGCCCTGCTCCGCTTTGGGCTGAGGCGGATGGGCCTGCTTGGCGGCGTCCAGCTCTTGACGCATCTCTTGGAGCTGATGATGGATCTCCTCTTCACCGGTCAGAGGAGGAGCTGGGCGAGAGGATCACAGGGACGACGTCGAATCATGGTGGGAGGTCACTGGGGAGAGGGATCGGGCTCGTCGAGATCTGAGGGGATCTCTGTCATAACCACCTCGTGGGACTGATTTGTCCCTCTGAGCCGGCGTGGGGGTCCACGGATTTATGCGGACCGAAGGAGGAAGCTTCCGACGAAGAAGAAATCGCTACTTCCTTCTGAAAGTGCAGAGCGAGAGGAGCCGTAAGGTGCTCCTAGACCAGGTGGGTCAGGGTCTGGACTTGCTAGACCAACGAGGCAAACTGGTCCTGGGTCACCGGGATGGCAGGCGGTGATGGAGTTTCGACTGGTGGTGGTTGCGGTGCTACACTGCTCGTCAGATCAGGCCTCTGGGAAGCGACCTGATCTTGGGCTTCAGAGGTTGCTCTTTCGATTGGCCATTAGAGAGGTTCTACTCTGGATTAGGATCCTTTCCTTTCTTCAAGTTTTAATGGGACTTGAGGCCCTTCCTCTAGCACCAATCTGTTGCCGCCAGGATCCGTCCTCCGACTCAGGCGCAATCGATTTCCAGGGGCAGACCTGCACACAAGTCCTCACGCGAGAGGCGTTGGGGGTGGCCCTCCACGGAAGACCCTCCGATGCTCAAGTCAGTGGGAGAAAATCGGCGATCAATCAGAAAATGAGGAGGTGGATCTCTTCGGGGAGTCTCTCTAGGGGGCGGCCAATCGGAAGCTCTGGGGGTGAGAGCACCGATGAGCAGCAAGAGAGCAGGAGAGTGGGAGTGAGGGTGTGAGCGCACGCGTACCTAAGGGAATCCATGAGCGTGATATTTATAGGCTGTCACCTAGATCTTGAGCGCCTTCTGGAAGGTTCAGAGGTTGTTAGGATACGGGGGGGATCGAATCAGGCCGTTGCGGGACCGTTGGGATCCGTACTTATCTATTAGGGGATCGACGGCTAGGAGAGCTCCTTGATGGCTTGAGATCTGGCAGGTTTGTAGGTCTCAGGTAGCCTTGATGGGTTCTAGACCGCTTCTCCACATGATTCCTTGCCTAGGATGTTGTTACAGTAGGCTTAGGCTCTCCCGCGTTAGGTTCCGCGGAGGTGAGTACTGGATCGTGGGTCGCTCAGTGAAGCCGGGCCATGGAGGCTCGGGGAGCCAAGCTATGGAAGCTCGGGAGAGCCGAGCTAGGGAAGCCCAGGAAAACCGAGCTATGGGAGCTCGGGAGAGCCGAGCTACTGGAAGCTCGGGGGAATGAAGGGAGGAGGTCGGTCTTAGCCTCCTTGCACGGATATTAATGCAATGACGGTTTTACCCCCTAACAGCACACAAGAAAATTAAAAGATTATGATCAAGTTTTGGATAGTTCATGGTTTCAGCTTTCACCAACCGCTATAAGATTTCAATAACTTTTATGGATGAATAGTCTTCAAATATTTAACTTAAATAACTAATAGGTTATAAATGTGTGTACAAACATGTCTATATATATGTGTGTACATATAAACACATAATAAATTGACACCCCTCCTATCCTTCCCCTCTTTCATGTGTGTGTGTGTGCATGCCCATATATGCATGTGTAAATTTATATGGTTCTAGTTATGTACTGCTTTCCAATCTTTCTTTTTGGAGTTTATAACCTTAATTAAATAAATCCTTATCTTATACATTGTGTGCTCTCCCTTTTGTGGTTTAGGTGATGTATACTTCCATTTTGGGTAGTGTCCTTAATTAATATCCATTACAATTATTGTGTCTTATCCTTCCCCATCCCTCGCCCCCTAACCCAAAAAAAAAATGCACACACACATTCTACTTGTTATCTCATGCACATTCCTCACTATTCTTTTTATTTTTGTGTGAGAGATGAGTGAGGACTTATGTTGTCAATTACATACGTTTGAATACTTGATGGGCCATTGGGGATCTTGAACCTCTTATTGCTAAGAGGATTGATGTAGCTATGGCAAGCCTTAATGCACAATATCCTTGTACTTATGCCACATAAATTGCTCCCTTAACTACTATCCATGGATTGCTAGGTGTCCTAGTTAATATTATCCATTACATATTCTCTTAATTGCAACAAATCAACAATCATATAACAGATAGCTACCAATGCTCATTTACATCTCCATTATAAAATTTCAGTGTACAATATATTTTTAAATGTTCTAAATTTGTCTACCCGCGTTGGAGAGCTTTTAGGGTTTGTTTGGATCTTCGGATGGAAAGGAAGGGAAGAGTGAAAGGAAAAGAAGGAATGGAAGGGGAAGGGAGAGGAGGGGAGGGTTGTTTCTCTTTCCTCATTTAGGAAGGATGGAAAGAGAAAGAAGGCTAATACATTTATTATGTTTGGATAGAAGGAAAGAAAAAAGGAGGAGAAAAGTTATGTTCATAAATTAATAAATAAATCTTTATTATTAAAGAAAAAGAAAATTTTAGGTTTTAAGGAGTGAAAGATAATAGTTTGGGAATAGTAAAACATAAATTACTAAAATATTTCTCCTTTCAACTTAAAAAATTGGATATCCTTGGGAAAGGGAGGAATGAGTTACTCTTTTTCTCTTCTCCTCCTTTCACTTCTCTCCTTTGATTCCCTTCTCCTTCAAACAAACCCTTAGCCTTACAATATCTCTTCATCCATTGAAGCAAGTCATAATAGCCTATAATTAATATTTTCTGCCTATTAATTAGAAATAATAAATATTTGCTTCGAATAATAATGACATGCATTTCCTATGAACGAGAGGCGTCAATTGCGGACCAGTTTTTTATGGTAATATTAGTTGTAGTTTCTTGATTTTTGGATTTCAATGAAGAGACCGGCCAGTCCATTGGAGAATTAAAAGGAAACCAACTACCATATCCTTAAAGAAAAACCCTTTTAGGGTTTACAGCTCCTTGCGAAGAGGACAATCTATAATGCCGTCTCTCTCTTTCCCATGATCAATTTAACATAAAAGAAAAAAATTTGGAGAGCCAAGAGATGGACACAACGAAGAAGAGGACTGACATACCCAAACCAGCAAAACAACCATAACAGAGGTCACTCTACAATTATTCTCGCTAAAAAGCAATAGACTTGAGGTGAAAACAAACCCATCCTCGATCAGTTGAAAGGGAAGTAGCAGGGGTCAAGCCATGGGTTGGCATCGTCAATGTAGGATGGCACCATCTCCTCTCCACCACCAAACATCAAGTTGTCATTATTAGGATTCATCACGTCCATGAACCAATTCTGCTGCTGGAGTGCCTCCATTGGTGTCTCCTCATTCATCATCGGCACCGGTCCCGGTCCCACTTCCTGTCCCGGTCCCACTCCGACTCCGGCTCCGGCTTCGTCTCCGGCCCCCGCTCCCATTCCCATTCCCATTCCCATCGCCATCCCCGGCACTTGGCTGGACGCCCCAACCATTCGCGAGGCCATCGGCGCCCTCACCAGCTCCATCCTCTCCTGCACCGCCTTCAACTTCATGTCCACTATCCACGCAAGGCTCGTCTTATCTTCGATGCCGATATCGTCCAGGCTCCTCCCGGCCAGCCCTTTGAACATCAGCAGCGTCGTCTCGTGCTCGTGATTCTCGCGCTCCTGCTTGCGCAGCTGCCCCTGTAGCTTCTCTATGCGCTGGCGGAGGAACCCCTCCTGGTTCATCATCTTCTTGCACTGCTCCTATCTCCGGCATGCTCTTGAAGCGCGCGAGGACCCTCGTTGCATCGGGGACCGACGGCCACACCTCCGGCTGGGCCTCCTGAGGACCGTACAGGATCACACAGGCCTGGACATCGCAAAGCGTCGCGAGCTCGCTCACCTTCTTCATGAAGCCCTTCCTCCTTTTCTTAAACGTGGCCCTTCTAGCGGCGTTATTGGCAATCCAAGCTAGGTTCACCTTCTTCTTAGCCATGGCGTGGAAGTTGTGGGGTAGGAACGGGTAGGATTTGCACGGTACTTATAGAAGAAGAAAAGGAAGATATGAATTTGTGATAGCAGCGATTCGGTGCAATTAAGACCTGATTACAAGATTAATGGATTCATAATTATGGTAACAAATCAGGAGGATTTGGTGGTATTACTATCATAAAGGTAGCTTTATTTTTAAAAGTTCTACTATCAAAAATTCTACGACCAATAAGTTATTAAATGGAATATGGTTGGCCATCGTCATTGTCGATGCACCTCATAGTAGTATTACTAAGAGAGCTCACTAGCCCAACTAACCATCCACCTTCTCAATCATCAAAATCATCTTAAGTAGAACTAGGACCCTTCTTTTCCTTCTTTTCCTTGCATATGTTCACCATCTCCATGAAATGATCAACAACTTACCCACATGTAGCGAGAGGCTAGAGACCAACCAACCTTGGGAAAGTCAAATCCCTCTCTTATATTTCTTTTCTTCCCTTCATTGGCATTTGGTGACCTTCAACTACTTGAATTTAAGAAAAACAATGAAGTTCTTCCTTCCCTGTTCCACTATAATGAGGGAATGGGAGGTCAAGCCAACTTGGCTAGCTAAGGACCGACCCCCTTGATCCTCATTCCTTCACCTGAGCCCCTTGCTCTTCCCTATATTAGCCATTGGGTATTGATGGTATTAGGGGAGCCTTACTTTCCTATGACAGGGCCTTTTTCTTACCCCTAATCATCACTTTTGTGGACTTGGCTCTGATCAAGCCCCAAAGTTCTACCTAATTCTATCTTGATAAGTTAGCCATTAGTTCAGTTAGTCACTAACTAACTAGTAACCAAACAATCGCTTCTCAAAAAAATAAATAAATAAATTGGTAAAATTCAAAAAAAATATAAATATAATTCTATGCTACTATAGGTAGTTAGTTATCAATGCCCTAAAGAAGTGACTTTTAGTTTGCTCTAGACATATGTAAGAATCTTTGTGCATATTTGTATAAGTGCATGCTAGTATAATCATGCATGTTAAGTGATACATGTGTTAGTTTATTGTGATGCATATTGTGATGGTTAATGTTAGAATGTTAATTAGGTAAAAGTTTACTAATGATAGTATTATGCTTAGTTATGCATAGCTATTAATTATATGTGCATGTTTAGGCTTCATACAATTTATTTTAACAATAACGGAATTCTTGCTGTTATACTCATAGAATTTGAACTAATATTAAAGATGGTTAAGTACTATGGATGGTAAGGAAAAACAATATATTTGTTACAAGATTTATGTCATATTGGGATGGAGCATAGCCAGTTTTGCTTGTTACTAGGGATTCGAATGTGACTTGATTTTGTTGTCGCCATAGGCTAGTGTATGGTTTAATTTGGCCGTCATCATAAGCTAAAGTATGGCTTGATTTATTTGCCTTTACAAGCCAGAGGGCAGCTTGATTTAGTTGCTAATTAGGGCTAGAATGTAGCTAGACTTGATAACCTACCATAAACTAAAACATAGTTTTGACTAGTCCAGTGCTCTTCAAATATAAAAGGTATTGTTGCAGCCAAATCACTTTTGAGGAGTGTCAAGTGATAGAAATGCTTCGTTGGCCTTCAGAGGAATGATAGGGACCGCCTCCTTCAGCCGGAAACCTGCAAGAAAAGTTTCGGACCGGCAGTTCCGACGGGGACCCTCCGACGCTCAAGTCAGCGATATGGAGAACATAAATTTTTTAATGAGAGAGTAGAGATTGAGTTCCCCTCCCTCGTTGGGGGTCGGGCTCTTTATATACCTGTTCGGGGGTCCTCTTACCCTTCGTTGATAACAGCCGAATCACATCTTCCGTTAAGATCGGCTACAGCTGCTAAACGTGTGCCATAAGTATCGGCAATGGTTCATAATATTTTGGTAACCACCAGTGATCTTGGTAAAAGAGAAACGGGTTGGCAAGCCACGTGGAATTCCTTATATCAAGTGGATGCATGTCGGCCTCTGCCGCTGAGGCCGACGCCAAGGCCGTTGCCGAGGCCGACGCCAACGCCGTTGCCAAGGTGGGCCGATGCTGACGCCGTGGTCGAAGCGGGCCATCGCCGATGCCGAGACCGACGCCACACCGAGACCGACGCCGTGGTCGAAGTGGGCCATTGCCGATGCCGAGACCGACGCCATGCCAAGACCGATGCCATGGTCGAAGTGGGCCGCGATCGATGCCAAGATCGAGGTGGGCCGCGAAGGAGATGGGCCGAGGCTGACGCCGAAGCCGACACCGTTGCCAAGGTGGGCTGTTGCCGACGCCAAGACTGATGTCGTGGTCGAAGTGGGCCGTCGCCTACGTCGAGACCGATGCCATGGTTAAAGTGGGCCGCTGCCGACGCCGAGACCGGCACCAAGGTCGAGGTGGGCCGCTGCTAAGATGAGCCCAAGGCCGAGAAGAGTAGAGTGCGCCAGACCATGTGACATTGAATTCGTGATCCCTTCATCTTGTGGGTCATGTGGTTTGATCAGCCATTGAGGCTGCGATGATGCTCCTGAGGCAGAGGGAGCCATTGAGCCTTTTTCGTAGATGTTTGCCTTTGCATCGTGTTTGATGTCGACGTCGATTACAGGCTTGAGAGCTTGGGAGCGGATGCCCATCAACTATGAGCTGGGGAGTTGGCTTCTTCCAGCTGTGAGTTGTCTTGGGGCTTCTTGATGGCTGAAAGTAACCAGTTATATGTTGCAAGTGTATAATTTAAACAAAGGTATTACCCGATTGGCCGTTGGCCGTTGATACAGAGTTGAGGCCGTTGAGGCTGAAATGAAGCCGTTGAGGCTGTAACGAAGCCACTGAGGCAAAGATGAGGCCGTCGAGAGCCTTTTGAACCCCGAAGGATGACCCGAGAGTCTTTGGGATTCGACCATGCTCGGGAGCCTTTAACCCCGGAGGGTGACTAGAGAGTTGAGAGTCGTCAAGTGCCTTTTCACCCCGGAGGGTGACCTAAGGGTGCTTGGACCAGGCTCAAGTGCCTTTTTCTTTAAATAAATTGGTCTCCTTCTGCAGAGTTGATGACCTGCCCCCCAGGAAATCATGTTGATTGAAGGCGGGGGGGGGGGACCAGTGCTGAAATCCAAGGGCAGCTGGAATGGAATCCGTAGGAGGTCTTGGGCTTGGATTGCCGACGTGGAGCCGGGCTTGAGTGTCGAGGGAGACTCGGGCTTGAGTGTGCCGATGCGGAGCCGGGCTTGGAGTGTCGACGCAAAGCCGAGCTTGGAGGTGCCGATGCGGAGCCGGGCTTGGAGGTGCCGACATGGAGCCGGGCTTAGAGGTGCCGACGCGGAGCCGGGCTTGGAGGTGCCGATACAGAGCCAGGCTTGAATGTGCCAACGTAGAGCCGGGCTTGAGTGTGCCGATGCGGAGCCGGGCTTGAAGGTGCCGACACGGAGCTGGGCTTGAAGGTGCCAATGCGGAGCCGAGCTTGGAGGTGCCGATGCAGAGCCGGGCTTGTAGGTGCCGACGCGGAGCCGGGCTTGAGGGTGCCGATGCGGAGCCGGGCTTGAAGGTGCCGATGCGGAGCTGGGCTTGGAGGTGCCGACACGGAGCTGGACTTGA
Organism: Calamus simplicifolius; assembly: GCA_900491605.1. NCBI lineage: Eukaryota > Viridiplantae > Streptophyta > Magnoliopsida > Arecales > Arecaceae > Calamus > Calamus simplicifolius. The sequence continues at coordinate 1,772,023 of UESW01003853.1, read as the reverse complement.
GTGTGCCGACGCGGAGCCGGGCTTGAGTGTACCGACGCGGAGCCGGGCTTGAAGGTGCCGATGTGGAGCTGGGCTTGGAGGTGCCGACGCGGAGCCCACTACAAGAAAATACTAAAATAGCGACGCATAATTGTGACCTCTTTGTGACGCCATTGTGACAACAAAATATTGCGACGCATTAGCGACCCATTAGCGACTCAATAAACCAAAAAATAAAAAAAAAAAATTTTTAATATTGCGACGCAAATATTGCGTCGCAATATTTTTAAATTAATTTTTATGAAATATAAATATCAATAAAAATATTGCGACGCAATAATTGCATCGCAATGTTTTTAATAGAATTAAATATTTTAAATAGCGATGCACTAGCGATGCAATAAAATAGATAATTAAAAAATTATTTTTAATTTAGCGACGCACCAATTGCGTCGCAAATAATTGAAATGAAATTAAATTTTATAAAATCTAATTATCGGAAAAAACATTGCGACGCCTACAAGTGCATCGCAATGTTTTAAAAGAATTAAATATATTAAATAGCGATGCATTAGCGATGCAATAAATTAGAAAATAAGAAAAATTATTTTTAATTTAGCGATGCAACAAATGCATCGCAAATAATTTAAATGAAATTATATTGTTTACAGTACAAATATTTACAAAATATTGCGACGCATAAAGTGCGTCGCAATGTTTTTGAAAAAATTAAATATCTTAAATAGCGACGCCTTAGCGACGCATAAAATTTGAAAATAGAAAAATATTTTTAATTTAGTGACGCAATAATTACGTCACAAATAATTTAAATGGAATTATATTTTTTACAGTATTAATATTTTAAAAAATATTGCGACGCCACCCATTGCGTCGCAATCTTTTGGAAAAAATTAAATAAATAAAAATTAAAATTAATTTTGCGATGCATTAGCGACGTAATAAACTAGAAAATAAATTAAAATTATTTTTAATTTAGCGATGCAATATCTGCGTCATAATTTTAAATAAAATTAAATTTTATAATTTATAATATGAGAAAAAATAATTATGACGTAACACAGTGAGTTGCAATGTTTTTAAAAAATT
>UESW01003853.1:1750272-1770412 GCA_900491605.1 Calamus simplicifolius | reverse complement strand
AAAAAATATAAATATAATTCTATGCTACTTATATAGGGAGTTAGTTATCAATGCCCTAAAGAAGTGACTTTTAGTTTGTTCTAGACATATGTAAGAATCTTCGTGCATATTTGTATAAGTGCATGCTAGTATAATCATGCATGTTAAGTGATACGTGTGTTAGTTTATTGTGATGCATATTGTGATGGTTAATGTTAGAATGTTAACTAGGTAAAAGTTTACTAATGATAGTATTATGCTTAGTTATGCATAGTTATTAATTATATGTGCATGTTTAGGCTTCATATAATTTATTTTAACAATAATGGAATTCTTGCTGTTATACTCATAAAATTGAACTAATATTAAAGATGGTTAAGTACTATGGATGGTAAGGAAAAACAATATATTTGTTACAAGATTTATGTCATCTTGGGATGGTGCGTAGCCAGTTTTGCTTGTTACTAGGTATTTGAATGTGACTTGATTTTGTTGTCACAATAGGCTAGTGTATGGTTTAATTCGGTCGTCATCATAGGAAAAAGTATGGCTTGATTTATTTGCCTTTACAAGCCAGAGGGCAGCTTGATTTAGTTGCTACTTAGGGCTAGAATGTAGCTAGGCTTGATAGCCGGTACTAAAACATAGTTTTGACTAGTCCAATGCTCTTCAAATATAAAAGGTATGAAAGTAAGTAAACTAATATTTGATAACCTAATGAAAAAGGTGCATTACTACATAATGATGATTATTATGATGATATCATTACTTATTGTTAATCATGCATTACTTAAGTAATTTGATGATATTGCTATTATTGAACATTTTTTAACAAATATAATTAACTATTGTTTTGAGATACGATCATAATAGATTGTTGTCATTCATATTCATCATAATATATATTATACGCCTATGATGATAACTTACACTGCATGCTCAAGCATGCGGGATTCTTATAGGGCTAAGGCTCATTATATTTTTTTTATTTTTTTTAATGGAGAGTCACAAGAAGCTTAGCCTTAGTCACCATAGTTAGGCTAGAGTTAGGAATAAAAAAGACTAATGACGCTTAGGTCATCTAATACCAATGCCTATTGTATTAAATAATTTAAACTTCAAATAATTATAAACAACTATTTTTTAAATTTTGTTTAATTTTGATTTTTGCATAAATTATGAATTCTAAGCTAATAACATTTCATATAGCCATTTGATGTTCTCAATCCAGTTAACAGCTTGAGGCATGATAGTTATGGTTTTAGAGCTAAGGTCTAACACTACGAGAAAATTATGAAATAGTGACGCAACTTAGCGATGCAAATATTCATCACAAAATAATGATAAATTGTGATGCAATTACGACCTATAAAATCTGTGACGCCATTTAGCGACGCATTAAATTAGTCGTTAAATAGTGACGCATTTAGTGACTCCCAAAAAATTTCATCTCTAAATAGTGATCTAATAGTGACTCATAAAAATGTGTCGCTATTTATCGACACATTTTAATGCATTGCTATTTAGAAACGCATTAAAATGCGTCGCTAAATAGGGATGCATAACATTGCATCGCTATTTAGGGATGCAATTCTACGTCGCTAAATAGTGACGCACTGGTTGCGTCGCTATTTCACGATGCATTAATGTGTGTCACTATTTAGCGACACAGAATTGCATCCCTAAATAGCGATGCAAAGTTATGTGTCGCTATTTAGCGATGCATTTTAATGCGTTGCTATTTAGGAAATGCATCGCTAAATAGGGATGCAAAATTATGCGTCGCTAAATAGTGACACATAAATTTGAGTCACTATTTAGTGACACATTAATGTGCGTCACTATTTAGCGACGCGGAATTGCATCACTAAATAGCGACGCATCAAAATGTGTCGCTAAATAGTTACGTATTTTTTGCATCATTATTTAGGATGCAATTTTGCATCACTGAATAGGGATGCATTTTAATGCATCACTAAATAGCGATGCAAATTTATGCGTCACTATTTAGTGATGCATAACCGTGCGTCGCTAAATAGCGACGCATTTTGATGCATCGCTAAATAGGGTTTTAGGGATTTAGGGTGTTTAGTGTTCAGGGTTCAGTGGTTCAGGGGTTTAGGGTTTAAGGGTTTAGGGATTCAGGGTTCAGGGATTAAGGGTTTCAGGGGTTTAGGGTTTTAGCTAGGGTTTAAGGTTTTATGGTTTTGGGGTTTTATGGTTTTAGGGTTAAGACTTAGGGTTTAGGGTTTATGGTTTAGGGTTTAAGGGTTTAGGGTTTTAGGGTTTTAGGGTTCTAGGGGTTTTAGGGTTTGGGTTTTAGGGGTTTTAGGGTTTAGGGTTTAGGGTTTAGGGTTTAATTAGGGGTTTGGGGTTTTAGGATTTAGGGTTTAGGGGTTTAAGTATTAGGGTTTTAGGTTTTAGGGTGTAGAGTTTTAGGGTTTTAATTAGGGGTTTAGGGTTTATAGGGATTAGATTGTTCTCATTCCAATTGCCAGACTCGAAGAGCCGGCCGGTGTTGTTATTTATTGTCACTACCTTCCTGTGTCAGGATTGGGTAATTTGCATGCGTGCTGCCTTCCATAGATGTGGTAGCTGTTTCTCAGGCTCCCTCTTCAGAATCAAACCTTAATTCTTCGTCAGCCGTCACCACCATGGTAGGCCCCTACCCGTCGTCAGATTTGGGAGAAGACGGGAGTGGCACAAGGCCAAGCCTGACCCCTTGGTCGATAACCAGGGAGGTAACCCGCGACAAGAGATCGAAGCGCTGCCGAGGGTGGAGGAGCGGAGCAAGGGACAGGAGCACCACCCATAGGAGGTTACCGAAGGAAGCAGACATGTAACATCATGGCCACCCATGTCACCCCGAGGGCTCTAGCGAAAGGAGCAGCATAGATTTAATATATCAATATATAAATACACTCTATAATATTAATTATTATACACTATAATAATTAATATAAAATTAACATCATATAATATTAATATTAGTGACACATAATTGCGTCGGTATTTAGCGACGTCGTTAAATAGTGATGCAATTATGCATCGCTAAATTCCCGCCATATCCGGCTTTATCCTACCAAATTAGCGACACAACTGTGCATCACTAATTAGTGATGCCTAAATGCATTGCTAATTTGCGATGCATATAGTTTGCGTCGCTAATTAGCGATGCAATTAGTGACGCCTCCATTGCGTCACTAATTAGCAATGGATTAGCGATGCCAAATGGCATCGCTAATCCTCTTTATAAAAACAACCCTCCCCAGCCCTAATCCCTCCCTCTTCCTCCCTCCTTCTTCACATCCGGCAGCTCCCTTGCCCTCTCCCTCCCTCCCTCTTCCCCACCTCCAGTAGCCCTTCGGCACCCCAATCTCTGCGACGGCCTCCTTCATTAGGTAAACCCCGCCCCCATTCCCCCTCCCCTCCCCTCTCTCTGGCCGGCCATGGCCGTGCCCTCGCCGGCCACGACCGCAGCCACCCTTGCCGGCCACGACCGTGGTCGTCGCCTGGCGGCCGGCCGCGGTCTGGCCACAGCCCATGGCTAGGCCACGGGCATAAAAAAAAGGAAAACCCCCCTTCCCCTCCCCCTCTCTTGGCCAGCCATGGCTGTGCCCTCGCCGTCCGTGGCCGCGGCTTGGCCATAGCCCGTGGCAAGGCCACGGGAATAAGAAAAAAAAGGAAAAGCCCCCCTTCCCCCCCTCTTGCCGGCCATCGCCACGGCCGTAGCTGCCCTCGCCGGCCAGGCCACGACCGTGGCCTGGCAGCCGGATGCGGCCTGGCCACAGCTTGTGGCCAGGCAACAGGCATAAAAAAAGAACCCCCCTCCCCTCCTCCTTCCCCTCTCTCTGGCTGGCCAAGGCCGTGCCCTCGCCGGCTATGGCTGCGTTGCCCTCGCCGGCCAAGGCCACGGACATAAAAAAAAAAAAAAAACCCCCTAGTTCCCCCCTTCCCCTCCCCCTCCCCCTCTCTCCGACTGCCCGCAGCCGCAGCCACCCTCCCTTGCCACCGCCACGGCCGTGGCTGCCCTCGGTGGCCATGGCCACTGCCGAGGCCTTGCGGCCTGGCCGCAACTCGTGGCCCGGTCACAGGCATAAGAAAATAAGAAAAAAACTACCCCCCCCCCCCTCTCCCTCTTTCTCGCCGGCCGTGGCCATGGCCACCTTCGCCGGCCATGATCGCGGCCGTGGCTGCCCTTGACGGCCATGGCTGCGGCCGTGGCCTGGCGGATGGCCGCGGCCTGGCCACAGCCCATGGCCAGGCCATAGGCATAAAAAAAGAAAAAACCCACCCCCTTCCCCTCTCTCTAGCCGGCCGTGGCCGTGGCTGCCCTCGGTGGCCATGGCCGTGGCCGTAGCCTAGCGGCTGGCTGCGGCCTAGCCACAGCCCATGGTCAGGCCATAGGAATAAAAAAAAAAGAAAAAACCCACCCCCCCCATCCCCCCTCTGCCTCCCCCTCTCTCTAGCTGGCCATAGGGGAGGCCACGGCCACAGTCCATGGCCAGACCACAGGCATAAAAAAAATAAACCCGCCCACCCACCTTCACCTCCCCCTCCCCCTCTCTTTGTCCAGCCGCGGGGGCAGCCACGGCCATAGCCCGCGGCCAGGCCACGGGCATAAAAAAAAGAAACCCAACCCCCACCCCCTCCCGGTCCCCCTCTATCTGGCCGACCGTGAGGGTAGCCACAGCCGCAGCTATGGCCTGGCCACAGCCCGTGGCCAAGCCACGGGCATAAAAAAAAACCCAACCCCCCTCCCCTTCCCTTTGGCCTGGCTATGTGGCCGTGCGACCTGGCCACGTGGCCAAGCCAGGGCATAAAAAAAAACCCAACCACAGCCAAATTTTTTTAAAAATAATAATTATAAAATAATATAATTCTATAATAAATTTATTATAATATAATGATTATATAATATAATGATATTATTATATTATTACATAATATTATTATTATGTAATATATTATAATATAATACTATTATATTAATAATGTCATATTATAATAATTTTAAGATATATTAGTTTATAGTATTGTAATATAATATAAGAAATTATGGTATTCTAATAAATAATGATTGCAATATAATATCATTGTAATATTAGCTAATTAGTGGTTCTTATAGTAAATTAATTAATTAATTTACTAAATGATTAATTAGTGGTTTTTATAGTAAATTAATTAAGCCATAATTAATTAGTAGTTTTTATATTTACTGTTGAATTTCTCAGCATGTTAAACTATGCATGATAGTTTATCGGTGAACTTCTTACATATATTGTTGCATCTTATTTTTGTTATGAAATAGTTTTGACTTTGACTTTGATTTAAGTTACAGGAACATGATATATTGGGATATGTTATTTTGGTTATGAGGTTAGGTATGGATTTAATAGATGTATGATGTGAGCATATTGAGGTATTAAATAATTTTTAGAATCACGCTTAAGGGTTCCATGGCGTATCATATGTCTCACGGTTGATGTGTTATAAAAATATCCAGCCCAGCTTGTCCAATATTAAAACCATATTATTATTAGATAATACTATGCATAAATATTGGATTAAGGTTATTATCTTGAACATAATAATCTTACGAAGTTAGTGACTATAGACCACAATCAAAATATGTATAATAGTCAAGAAAAATTTTTCATAAGCATAAGTTCGATTGTTTTTGGAATTGCATATTATATCTTACAGCACTATAACCTTTAGACCTGTTTGAGAATTTGCAAGACTAATTTCATAAGCATAAGTTTGATTGTTTTTGGAATTGCATATTATTTCTTGCAGCACTATAACCTTTAGACCCGTTTGAGAATTTGCAAGACTTAGTCTTGCAAATTCTCAAATTGTCCTAGTGGACAGTTTGAGATTATTTTTTTCGATATGTTAGTCTGATATGTTAGTCAGTTTGCTATTACATCGGTCTCCCTCATACGTTCTCCTAGTGTGGCATATATGCCACACATTTAGGAGAACATATGGGAAAATGCTGCTAAAATTTCAACGTAAACGATGATAATTAATAGCAGAATAACATATCACAAAAATAATCTTGAATGGGATAGGGCCTTACCTTTTAGATATGGAGTGAAGGTGGAATTAATTTAGGACACTTGCATACTTGTGAAGTCTCATAAACTCCATGTGGCCCGGCCTTGAGGTTAGGGACCTTAGCGGGCCTAGCCTAATCAATTGATTGCAATCATTAAAAAAAAATTGATTTATCATTATAAATATTTAAATAGTTGTTATTTACCTTAGATGTGTAAAAGAAATAATTTAGTTATATATTTATAATGCTAATATAGTTTTATATTGTGGTTTTCCTTTAATGGTTTACCAGAAATTGTATAAGTTGGTCAAAAATGAGCGGGCTCGCTCGTGGATGTATGTAAGGATAAAAGATGGCTTGCTTAATCCAGATTTTCTGAATGGATTGGAAGAATTTATTGCATTTGCATGTAGCCAACCTGAATGGATGGATGGGCCTAGGATTAGGTGCCCCTGCAACTTATACAGGTGTCAGAATAAAGCCTACAGAGATGTTGAAACTGTGAAGGTGCATTTGTAAAAAGGGGTTTGTTCCTGGTACGATGTTTGGTACTGTCATGGTGAAACAGAGGAAATGGTGCAGCTGTCACAAGCCAACAAGTGTCAATTCCCATTGATGAACCATTTGTGAATTTAAACACATATGAAGAAATGGTGATGAATGCATCGGGTAATGAATTCAATCAGAATACATTTATGGAAGAACCAAATCCAGATGCACAGCAATTTTATGATATGTTGCGTGCTGCAAATCAAGAATTGTATCCTGGTTGTGAGAGTCATTCCCAATTGTCTATGGCTGCTCGGTTGTTGAATATTAAGGCAGAACATCGATTATCAGAAAAGGCATTCAATGTGTAGCTGGGTTAATGAAGAAAGTTTTGCCAAATGATAATGTTGTAGCAGACAGTTTTTACTCAACGAAGAAGTTGTTGCGTGGCCTTGGGCTCCCAGTTAATAAGATCGATTGTTGCTTGAACAATTGTATGATATATTGGGGTGAAGACTCAGAGCTGAGATGGTGTAAGATTTGTGGGCAATCGAGGTACAAAAATGAAGGGGAGCTAGTACAAGTAGGAGGAAAAGTGTGCCTTACAAGAGGATGCATTACTTTCCTCTTACTCCACGCCTGCAGAGATTATACAGATCTGAGGCTACAGCTGCTGATATGAGATGGCATGCCGAACATGAATCTAAAGAAGATGAAATGCGCATCCATCAGATTCAAAAGCTTGGAAGCATTTCAATGAAATCATCCTGATTTCGCTGAAGATATAAGGAATGTGAGATTAGGTCTTTGTACCGATGGCTTCCAACCATTTGGTCAAGCGGGCCAACAGTATTCATGTTGGCCTGATACTGACTGTATATAACCTTCCTCCATGGAAGTGCATGAAAGATACTGCAATGTTTTTGACAGTTTTGGTTCCAGGACCATCAAATCCAAAGGAAAAGATTGATGTCTTCTTGCAACCATTGGTGGCCGAATTGAAAATGTTGTGGGAAACAGGAGTCATAGCCTACGACATTTCTATGAAACAAAATTTCATCATGAGAGCTGCTTTGATGTGGACAATCAGTGACTTTTTGGCATATGCAATGTTGTCTGGTTGGAGCACTGCTGGGTGTCTGGCATGCCCTTATTGCATGTATGATTCGATGCATTTACATTGCAGAAGAGTGGTAAGCAGTCATGGTTTGATAATCATAGAAGTTCTTGCCTCCAAATCATCCTTATAGGCGAACTTGATCGCCTTCTAAAAGAACAAAGCAGTCACAAAATTCGCCGAACCGGTTAGGTCTGGCACAGATATATTTGATACTATAGAGCATTTGGGGTTGAGGTATGCTTGGGAACCAGATGCAGATAGAATAAATGGCCGTATATGTAAAGAACATAACTGGAAGAAGCGGAGTATTTTTTGGGATTTGCCGTATTGGAGCACAAATCTCATCCGGCACAACTTGGATGTTATGCATATTGAGAAAAATTTCTTTGATAACATATTTAACACGGTGCTAAACATCCCGGAAAAAACAAAGACACTGCAAAGTCAGAGAAGAACTTAATCAGTATTGCAGAAGAGGTGATTTGAGGAGGAATGCTGACGGGACCTATCCTAAAGCCTGTTACACTCTTGACAGAAATTCACGAGAAGTTTTATGTAACTGGTTAGAGGATTAAAATTTCCAGATGGTTATGCTTCAAATATCGGTAGGTGTGTGGACATGCATAAGCTCAAGTTGTTTGGCATGAAGAGTCATGACTGCCATGTTTTCATGCAACGGTTATTGCCTATAGCTTTTCGTGAGTTGCTTCCGCAACATGTGTGGAAGGCATTGACGGAGCTCAGCTTGTTCTTCAAGGAGTTATCTGCCGCAGTCATTACTTTCTGCATCCATGGCAAGGCTTGAGGAGGAAATTCCAATTATTTTATGCAAGCTGGAGCGAATATTTCTCCAAGTTTTTTTGACTCAATGGAGCATTTACCGGTTCACTTGCCATACGAAGCGAGTATAGCTGGTCCCGTGCAGTATCGCTGGATGTATCCTTTCGAGAGGTAAATATATAATAATCAGTAGTACATGTTGACATTTCAAATATTATTTCATTGCGAGAAAGTTGGTTTATTTTATTTCAACCTTTACATATAGGTACCTTAAGAAGTTAAAAAATAATGTGCGTAATAAGGCAAGGGTTGAAGGTTCTATATGCAATGCACACTTGGTTGAAGAAGTTTCAGCTTTTGCCTCGCATTACTTTGAGGGTCACGTCAACACGAGGAGCCAAAATCTTGGTCGTAACGATGACGTATGTGTGGACGAAGGAGAACCTAATGACGGTAGAATATCAATTTTAAAGGTATCGGCCGTTCATTTGGGAGGCAGAAGTCAAGAAATTAGCGATGTGGAGTATAATGCAGCACATTATTACATCCTAATGAACTGTAGAGAAGTCGATCCATACATTGAGTAAGTATATACTTCAATGCTTAATTAGAACTTCTACTTTAAATTATAATATACCATACTATTTAATTGCTAACAGAAGTTTTAATTGTTATCATCCCTTAAGGATGTATTGTGATAGACAACAGATGAATCCCGACATCAGTCAAATTGCCATTGGGCAGAAGTTAGAAACGGAGTTCGCTTATGGTTTTATGAATTTGTGAGTAGTATCACTCAATCAATTTCAATAATGGCTTTTATTTTTCGAATTGGTTGTGAATAGCTTATTAATTTATAGGTAAACGGTCCATGGTTCACAACCGATAATATTTTCATTAAATGTGCGCAATGGCCATTGAAGACCGTAACAACCTCTACTGGCTATTTTGTTAATGGGTACAAATTTCAAATTGAACGACTAGCATCTTCAAGAGGCACGCAGAACTGGGTGTGTGTTAAAGGAGAAAGTGTTGGAGCAAATATGCAGGATTATTACGGAAAGTTAGTAGAGGTGGTTGAAGTTGAATATCCCGGTTGGCCTATGTTGCGATTGGTTTGATCCGACAGTTCCTATGGGTAAAAGGGTTCATAACGACTACAATTAGTTGAAGTGAACCATCGACGAAGATTGCAGAAATATGAACCATTCATCCTTGCATCCCAAGCTCAGCAAGTGTTTTACTGCGGATATCCAAGTTTGCGCAACGACAAGCGAGATTGGTGGGCTGTTTCTAAAATCGTTTAACGTTCAACAATCATATTAGATGAGAGTTCATCAAGTCAATCACTGAGTGCCCTGCATTTCAAGAGGATGAGATGGAAATGCATGCAATTGACGACACAAGGGCTCCTAAAACATCACTTAGAGATCCAAATGGTGATGTCCAAGAAATTGAGAATGCAAATGTTCGGTTTCCTCCTGATGATAAAAATGTTAAATTTTTACATATTCAATCATTATTCGTAATTATATTGCATGAATCTTTAGTATTTTTAGTATGACAGACCGATATAGATCTATCGCCGATGGATAGAGCGAGCAGGGATGTAGCCCTGCCATATGAGATTGATGGGAAAGAATCCATGTACGAGCAAATACTAGTAGACCATAATATGCAGCAGAATAATAAATAAAATGAGCAAACTATATAATCACAGAAACACCAAGATTTACATGAAAAATCCCTCCAAGATAAAGGAAAAAAACATGGGCAAGCTAGAGAAGAAGATCCACTATAGAATAATAAATATCCAAGTCTCAAAGTCCCTTGCCAGGACTTGAGAAACAATCACAAGAGAATAATAGGGATATAAGGATTACGTCACCGAAAAATATGGTCTCCTGCGTTACCTCCTTATTTTCTTCCCTTCTCTTCTTCTTCTCTCTTGTTTTCTTCTAAACACCTTCACGTGATTCCTGGAGTGGAAGTCCTCCCATGTAGTCAAGCACCAAGCAGTAGCCCTTCCTTCTCTTCCCCTAGCAATCCACGCTCCTAGAAAAAAGAGAAATACCCGCTACCTGCTTCACCTCTTTTTTCCAGACGGTTGCTCCTTGAAAAAGAGAAAACCAAAAAAAGAAGGCGGCTGCTCTCCCAAAAAACCAACTAAGGAACCGTGGAAAAGAAGTCACACCACGCTTTTAGCCCTAATGGGCTGAATAAGTGGGCCATGGGCCCAACAACCTCCTCCTTCAACCCATAAGGGAGGTTGTCTCATGCTTTCTTAATGTAAAATCATGCCGACCAGTTGTCGGCATATCTCTTGCCTTTCTTTTGACAAGGTCTTTGTCAACATGTCTGCTCCATTTTCATCTGTGTGAATTTTCTGAAGCTGTAACAGCTTCTCTTTAAACACATTTCGAATCCAGTGGTATCTGACATCTATATGCTTTGACTTGGAATGAAAAGTTGGGTTCTTGCACAAGTGGATGGCGCTCTGGCTATCACAATGTACTACATGATTTTTCTTGTTGGCCCAGATGGCAACCCAAGAGGGGGGGGGTGAATTGGGTTCTTAAAAAATTTTAACCTTTTAAAATGTTTAGCTTTGGAATGAACAAGATTAAGTGCAGGATAAAAATTAATCACAAATAAGGAGATAGAGAGAGAGAATCACAACACGGCAAACACAAGGATTTTATAGTGGTTCGGTGTATCCAACACCTACGTCCACTCCCAAGTACCACTTGGGTCCACACTATAATCTACTAGATTACAGCCGAGTTGTTTTACAAGCTCACAACTCAAAACTTGTTGCTTCCCCCGGGATCACAACGAACCCAGCTGATTTTCCGGGCTCACTAGCACAAAACCCTAACTCAAGCTAATCTAGCTTGTCCCGAGGTATACTACCTCCACTAATTCAATCCCCCTGATTGAACTAGCAATAACAATAGAGTTTACAACAATAAACGGCTCCTTAAATGAGCAAATATTCAATATAAATAAACAAGGTTAGAAAAGCCTGTTTGAAGCAGATTGAATTTGAGCTTTTCTTCTTTTTTCTTTTCCTCTTCTCCTTTGAGATGTTGAATCAGGCCTCAGCTTGGATTCTTCACAAAGATTGCAGATGAGAAGTTAGGAAAATCACAGGGCTTTTGCTCCTTTCTCTTCTTTTGGGAAATCCTCCAATTTTTGAATTTGAATGCCTTGGATTTCTCTTTGAGCTTTCTGAAGTTGATGGATTTGAACTTGGACTCTTTCCTCTTTGATTTCTTGCTCAAAACTTCTCGGATTTTTTTATTTTATTTCTCTCTATTTTTTCGTCTCTTTTTCAAACGAACGTTCTTCCCCTTTTATAGATTCCTCTTAATCCATGTTTAGGTGAAAAACTAGCTGTTGGAATGTACCTAGATAGTTTGTCCATACACAAAATATAGCTGTTAGAAGTTAGGTAAAGAAAATATTACCGTTTGAGCTAATCTGGCATTTGAAAATCTGTTCTTGACAGGTTGGAGTCGGCTCCAACTTTTAGGTGTTGGCTCCAAGTCGGGTAATCAAAAATAGAAAGTACAAAGTTTGTTGAGGAGTTGGCTCCGAAAAAGTTGAGTGTCGGCTCGCCGCATTCTGGAGTCGGCTCCGAAAAACTGTAAGTGTCGGCTCCAGAGAAGTCCAAAAACACATTTTCTGTTCTCGCATTGGAGTCGGCTCCAGACACTGTAAGTGTCGACTCTGAAACTCTGGGTGTCAGCTCCGAAACTCTGGGTGTCAGCTCCGAACCATGCCAAAAATTAGAAAGACATTTGATTGGCCATGGGGTCGGCTCCAGACCTTCTAGGTGTTGACTCCAGGCTCTAAATTTTGAAACTTACTTTTGGCATTTGATTCAAAACTCATTTCTTTATGCCTTTTGATTGATCAAAGATTTTAAGCCCTGAAACACTTGTTAAATTTATTAGTAACAAAATGAATATACTCATGTCTTTTATTAATCATCAAAATCAATAATTGGGTCAACAATCTTCCCCTTTTGATGATTATAAAAATATTGAGTATACGCATAGAATTCTCAAATCAAAATTTTCAAATATGTGATCCTCACAGGTAAGCTCCCCCTGAATAAGGTAGCTCCCCCTATGAACTTCAATTTAACAATTGTTCTTCCTTTTAACAGAAAATTTTAGTGTTTGATATCAAAAAGGTAGATATATCAATTTTAACTAAGCTTATTTAAACCAATGCATATACAAAAGCTAAATATTTTTCCTCCTTTTGTTTTATTTTACATACATGCATATATGATTAGGATTTACATACAATGCATATACGATTAGGATTTTACATTCAATGCATATACAACATAACTACATAACTCTCCCCCTTTTTTGTAATCAACAAAATGATCAAGAAGAGTTAAGTAAAATGATAAAATTGATAGATTTTTCAAGGATCGAAAGATATTCATTAAGTATCAGATAATTTCATTACATCAAAGAGTCAAGCATTACAAAATGAAACTGTACTTTGACAAACATCAAACTATACATCATTACATTAAGATTTCAACATCAAACTAGACTACTTATCAAAGATACTACATTACAAGATAATCAAAAATTAGTTCTAATAAGCCTTTGTAAATCTTCTAAAATTCTTCCCATCCCTTCACTCTGAGTCCTTACAAATTCTTTTAATCTTCTGTCAACAAATGTACATGCAGTCAAAATCTTATTCTGAAGCTCAGCATTGCATTTGGAGTAGGTCTCTGAGTCTCCACCAATATCCTTAAGTTCTTCAAAGATGTTCTTGAGGTCATTCTTTAAGGATTCAGCAGAGGAACCAAGAGTGGACTCAATCTTACCAATTCTATCATCCAAAGAGTAAAGGGTCTCTTTCAAATTCATAAATTGGCTATCAAACTCTGTCTTCATTTCTTCTTTCTGAGCAGCAAATAAACTTTTAAGTTGCTCCAACTAAATGTCTGAAAATCCGATAGATGACATAGATGGTGGTATAGGAACTAGAGCAGGAACAGGAGCAGGAGCAGGAGGTGGTGAAGATCTGCTAGGCTCTGGTGAAGGATGCCTCGCTGAAGGACCAGCCTCAGATGGTGCAGAAGATATAATGTCAGTGGCTCTCTCATCCAGACTGCCTTTTCTCTCCCATTGTCCATTTACTTTAACAAAGCCCATCCGGTGCACAGTAGCCAAACTATAGTAATCAGTGTGCCTGAGGTTCTTTGAAGGCTCGCTGTCAGAAATCACAATTCCTTGGCTTCTGAAAACCATAGTCAAAATCATACCATAGGGCAGTGAAGATCTCTTTTTGCCCCCAGCCTCAGCCATGCAGAAAATCATCATTGCAGCAAGGTTAATAGGCTGACCTGTCAGAACACTGTCCATCACCACAATGTCTCGCTCCGAGACATACTCGAATTGGCCAGTCTTAGGGAATAAAATCCTATTGCAAATGTTATGAAGTAATCTAAGCTCCAAGGGCAACTGATTAGCCCTAACTTCTTCAAATTCAGTAACTTCTCTACCTAACATCTTTGATAGTGCATCAGACCTCTCACTATGAATATCAACAGCTAATCCAATGATAGAAATGCTCAGAAGATTTTCTAATTTTTGAAAGGTAAGATGGACTCTTTTCCCTCTAACAGAACTTACAATCCTACCATCACCCCTTGACAAATTGAAATAGAATTCCTTAACTAGGGCCGGATATGTGGGAACATCCAATGAACAGACTTTGTCCCACCCAAGCTCTTTAATTTGTTTTCCAATAGAAAAACCCTCGAACTCAAAGAATTCAAAATCAACCTTTCTACCCATAGTAATCACTCTCCAGCTAAGGTGTCTACCTGTGGAGATGAGGGACCAGGATTATCCGAATGGGTTGAAGAATCATCGCTTGGAGATGGCTCGCGGATGGGATACCTTGCCGTATGCTTTCCAGTGGTCACGGGAGCTCCAAGAACCAATCCTCTCTTTTGGTGCCATTGAAATCCTTGGGAATGTTTGATTTGAGGAGAATTTGGCTTGGGGAGGTTTTGAGAGAGTTTGGAGAAAGTTTGGAAAGGAATTGGGTTTGATTGAAATGACGGAGGTGTCGACTCTGTCCTAATAAAGTCAATTTGGGACCCCCAGGTGTTGACTCCCGCAAAGTCGGGTGTTGACTCCAAGTTGCTAACATGGTTAGCGCTCGAACTGGAGTCGACTCCACTTATACGGGTGTCGGCTCCAAGGTCAAGGACCGAGAGCGACACAGAAGAGGTGTCGACTCCTCAAACTGAGGTGTCGACTCCACTGACAGTTTCAGAGAAAAATAAATGAGATTCAAACATCCGAAACTTGTCAAAATAGAATCAATAAAATTTTGAAAAAATCTTTGGAATATGAAGAATCAAATTACATAAATGACTAGATAAATTGTCCTTAAGAATTATGAAAGAAATCTCAAGAAATTAATAGAATTCTAGATAGTCATTCCTTAAAGTTTCAAAATCATTCAAAGGGTCACAAATCCCTAATTCACCTCTTAGATACAAAATCTCTCTTCACTCAAAGGTTTTGTAAATATATCAGCTAATTGTTCTTCAGTATTAACATAATCAAGATAAATTTCATTATTAGCTACATGTTCTCTTATAAAGTGATATCTAATTTCAATATGTTTTGTTCTTGAATGTTGAATTGGATTCTTGGTTAAATTTATTGCACTTGTATTATCACATCTAATAGGAGTTTTATCAAGTGTTATGCCATAATCTTCAAGTTGTCGCTTAATACAAAGGATTTGAGCACAGCAACTTCAGCTACAACATATTCTGCTTCAGTAGTTGATAATGCAACCAAATTTTGCTTTTTGCTAAACCAAGAGATTAAGTTACTTCCTAAGAATTGACATGCACCACTTATGCTTTTTCTATCTAGTTTACATCCAGCATAGTCAGAATCAGAATATGCAATCAAGTTTAGTGTTGAGTCTCTAGAATACCATAATCCTACATTTTTAGTTCCACTTAGATATCTTAAGATTCTTTTCATAGCAATTAAGTGAGATTCTTTAGGTTCAGATTGAAATCTAGCACATAAACAAACAGCAAACATGATATCTGGTCTACTAGCTATTAAGTAAAGAAGAGATCCGATCATACCTCTATAATATTTTTGATATACTTTCTTACCATCTTCATCTTTGTCTAATTTGCATGAAGGACTCATAGGTGTTCCAAGGGGTTTGATTGACTCCATTCCAAACTTCTTGAGAAGTTCCTTTGTGGATTTTGCTTGATTGATGAAAATCTCATCTTTGCTTTGCTTGATTTGAAATCCTAGGAAGAAGTTGAGTTCTCCCATCATGCTCATTTTGAATTCACCCTGCATTAACTTAGCAAATTCTTGACACAAGAGATTGTTAGTAGCATCGAATACAATATCATCAATATATATTTTCACTACTAGTAAATCTTTATCTTTTCTTTTCAAAAATAGTGTTTTATCAACATTTCCTCTTGTAAAATCATTTTCAATTAGAAATTTGCTTAATATTTCATACTAAGCTCTAGGTGCTTGTTTTAAACCATATAGTGCTTTGTGCAATTTAAAAACATGATTTGGAAATTCATGATCTTCAAAACTATGTGGTTGTTCAACAAAACTTTCTCATTTATAAATCCATTTAAAAATGCACTTTTAACATCCATTTGAAATAAATTGATATGCATATGACATGCAAATGTTAGTAATAATCTAATTGCTTCTAATCTAACTACTGGTGCAAAAGTTTTATCAAAATCAATTCCTTCTCTTGATTATCCTTTGCGACTAATCTAGCTTTGTTTCTAATTACTATACCATTTTTATCTAATTTATTTCTAAATACCCATTTTGATCCTATAACAGAATGATCTTTAGGTCTATCTACAAGGGTCCAGACATTATTCCTAGTAAATTGATTTAATTTCTCTTGCATAGCTAACATCCAATTATTATCTTTTTCAGCCTCTTCAATAGTTTTAGGTTCAATTTGAGATACAAATGCAAGATGATTATTGATGTTTCTCATTGATGATCTAGTTCTTACTCCTTGAGATGGATCACCTATAATTGATTCTTTTGGATGACCATAGGCATATCTCCAATCTCTAGGAAGATCTACATCATTATGATTTGCATCAATAATCAACACTAGGAGAATCATTATCTTTAGCTCCTTGTTCATGATCTGAAGATACATCTATATTCAATTTTTCAATGTCTCTTTCTAATATGTTTGTATCTTCCTCATCATCAATCTTTCCTGAACTCGATGCTAAAGATTCATCAAAAACTATGAATAGATTCTTCTACAATTAATTTTCTCTTGTTAAACACTCTATAGGCTTTACTAGATGTTGAATATCCTAAGAATATGCCTTCATCAGATTTTGCATCAAATTTTCCTATATTATCTTTACCATTATTATGAATGAAACATTTACAACCAAATACATGAAAATAACTTATGTTTGGTTTTCTATTGTTCCATAGTTCATAAGGACTTTTCTTAAGGATTGGCCTAATTAAAGCTCTATTAAGAATGTAGCATGCCGTGTTTATAGCTTCCGTCCAAAAGTACTTTGGTAGGTTGCTTTCACATAGCATGGTACGGGCCATGTCTTCTAAAGTTCTATTTTTTCTTTCTATAACTCCATTTTGTTGTAGTGTTCTAAGTGCTGAAAAATTATGATGGATGCCATTTTCAATACAAAAGTTTTTAAATAAATGATTTTCAAATTCTGTGCCATGATCACTTCTAAGAGACACTATGGTGTTGTTTTTCTCATTTGTGACCTTCTTGAAGAATTTCAAAAATAATGGAAAGGTCTCATCTTTATGAGCTAAAAATAATACCCAAGTGTATCTAGAATATCATCTACAATCACAAGACCATATTTCTTTCCTCCTAGACTAGTGGTTCTAGTAGGTCCGAAGAGATCCATGTGAAGTAGTTCAAGTGGCCTAGAAGTAGAAACAATGTTTTTAGTTTTGAAAGAGTTTCTAGTTTGTTTTCCAAATTGACATGCATCACAAATTTTGTTATTTTCAAAATCTTGTGTACATGCATGTGATAGTTTCAGTTTGTTCCATGCTAAATAGTTCATATTTATGTACCAAAATATTAATTTTGATTCTTTTACTTGATTAGTACCCTCATGGGTAACTTCTAATCTATCCCAAATTTCTTTTACGGAAATACATGTAGAAATTCAATTAAATTCATTCGCATCCAATGAACAATACAAAATATTCATGGCTTAGCATTGAGCTAAGCCAACCTCTTAGCATGTTCATCCCATTCCGTTTTTGGTTTAGGAATCACCATGTTGTCTACTCTAATTGTGGGTGTGTGGGACCATTAACTATGATACCCCATAAGTCATAGTCAAGTGCTTGAATAAAAATCTTCATCCTAGCTTTCCAATAACCATAATTAGTTCCATTAAACAAAGGAGGACGATTAGTGGATTGACCTTCTAAATAAGATGAACTAGCTTGAGCTGCCATTTGGATCTTTAGCTTTTGATCGTTAGACCAAATTCAAATGACCACTTGCTCTGATACCAATTGTTGGCCCAGATGGCAACCCAAGAGGTGGGGGGGGTGAATTGGGTTCTTAAAAAATTTTAACCTTTTAAAATGTTTGGCTTTGGAATGAACAAGATTGTTAAAAATTTGGGAGATTGTAATTATTTAATTACCCCAACCTTATTGATTTTGATGATTTCCAAAAGCCATGAGTAATTTAAGGAAATAATGAGTTTATTTATCAAAAACCTTGAGCTTTTCAAAATGAAAGCAATGGACTCTCAATGTTTAAATCACTGAGTTTTGAATCAACTTGGAAAAGAAGTTTCAAGCTCTATATTTAAGATTTCAAAAAGGAATTTTTACATGTCATATTACAATCAATGATTTCTTGAAACATGTCTTGAATTCATGCTTAATGTCATATTTATTGTATTCAAGTCAAAATTTATTTAAAATTATTCTGGGATGAATTTCAAAGTCAATCAGAAAAATTTCTGATTTTTGATACGTTCCGGAGCCGACTCTAGAGTTTCAGAGTCGACTCCAGTAAGTAACAGAGTTTTCTGATTTTTTCGAGTCGACCCTTGGATTCAAGAGTCGACCCCTGACTCTGTGTGAGCTGACTCCGGACTGAGCGAGTCGACTCCGCTCAAACAACAGAAAGTATGTTTTTTGAGCGCTTCACGAGTCGACTCCCCATTTTCTTCGAGTCGACCCCCGACTGTCGGGAGCCGACACTTTGGTTTTTTGTGAGTCGACCCTCTACGTTTAAAATGTTTCTATTTTTAGTAATCGACTTCGAGCCGACTCCCACAGTGCTCGAGTCGACTCCACGAAATTCTGGACGCAATTTTTCACGACGACACGTCAGCCCCAATGTAAGATTTTTGAATAACGGCTATATTTCTGTATTTCTAAAGGATATATTCTTGCAGAATCTATAAATAAAGAAGCTCTTTTCAAATCAAAAGAAGAAAAACAGAGAGAAATTTATTTCAAAGAAAAAGAAGAGAAAGAGGGAAAAAATAGAGCTTCATTGGAAAAATCATTGAGTCAAGAAAAGAGATTCAAAAGGATGAAATCAAAGAGAGAGATTCGTGTGCTCCAGAGCTACAATCAACAAAAGTTCAAGAGGAGATCCCAAAGCAATCAAGAGCAATATCAAGATCTTTCAACCTAGAAGAAAAAGAAGAAAAGCTTCAACCAACATCCAAAAGCCCCAAAGCTAGGAGAATCTGTGCTGAGGCCTGATTCACACATCAAAGGAGTTGGAGAAGAGAAGCAAAGAAGCCAAGCCTGCATTCAAGCCTATTTAATCAGGCTTTTCTAAACCTAAAGCTTTATTTTGATTATTCTGCTCAAGAGGAGCTGCTTGTATCTAAACTCTGATTTATTTTCTTGTGTACTGATTCAATCAGTGGATTGAATCAGTGGAGGTAGTTGTACCTCATTGTAAGCTTGGGATAGCTTACGTTTTGGGTTCGTTGTGATCCCGTTAAAAACAACGAGTTGGGTTTTATGCTGGTAAGCCCGTGTAAAACCGGCTGGGTTCGTTGTGATCCCGGAAAAACAACAAGTTTGAGTTGTGAGCTTGTAAAACAACTCGGCTGTAATCTAGGAAGATTATAGTGTGGACCCAAGTGGATCTTGGGAGTGGACGTAGGTGCTGGTTGCACTGAACCACTATAAAAATATCTTGCGTTTGCTGTGCTCATTTGTCTCTCACTCTATCTCTTTTATATTTCTGTTTGTGCATTGCTTATAAGTTAATTTCTCTCACTTGAACATCTTGAGTTAATTTGTTTAAAACATTTCAAAAAGTCTTAAATTTTTAAGAACCCAATCACCCCCCCCCCTCTGGGTTGCCATCTGGGCCAACAATTTGTATCAGAGCAAGTGCTCATTTAGAATTTGATCTCACATCAAGGGCTAAAGATCCTTATGGCAACACAAAGTGGTTCATGTTTTGCTGAAGGTCATTCTATGAATAGACCTCCTTTATTTAATGGAACCAACTATTCATATTGGAAAGCTAGAATGAGAATATTCATTCAAGCTTCTGACTATGGAATTGTGGGGAGTAATAATGAATGGACCTAGTACACCCACACACGTAGTTGATGGCACTAT
>UESW01003853.1:1695088-1748676 GCA_900491605.1 Calamus simplicifolius | reverse complement strand
CGACCAAGATGTTCCCTCAAATTCGAGCCAGAAAATCAACCAAGCGGCGCAAGCAAGCCATAGGTGCTCGCGGTTGGGATAAAAATTTAAGATGAGAAACATCCCGAGAAGGCAAACAAATGAAAACAACTGACCCGTTTACTGATTTTCGATCAACTACAAGAAAAGAAACAGAAAATACATATGGGGGCCCCAAGAGGTCAAGACTTGGGATCAGACCCGGCGTACGGCAGCATCAGTGGGTGCGTCACTTGGCTCCCCCTTTTTGATAGTGTCTGTTGAGAAATTATTGAAACATAATTGCCCCAACTTTATTGATTTTGATGATTTCCAAAAAGCCATGAGTACCTTAAAGAATACAATGAGTTTATTTATCAAAAACCTTGAGCTTATTCAAATTGAAAGGAATGGACTCTCAATGGTTAAATTTAATAAGTTTGAATCTATTAGAAAAAGGAGTTTCAAGCTCTATGCTTAAAAGATTTCAAAAAGGAATTTTTACACATTATAATCAATCTATTAATTTTGAAACATGTCTTGAATCCATGCTTAATGTCATATTTAATGTATTCAAGTCACATTTATATTTTAAATTTATTCTGGGACAATTTCAAAGTCAATCAGAAAAATATCTGACTTTTGATACGTTCCGGAGCCGACTCTAGGTTTCCGAGTCGACTCCTGTAAGCCACAGAGTTTTCTGATTTTCTCGAGTCGACCCTTGGTTTTCAAGAGTCGACCCCTGACTCTTTGCGAGCCGACTCCTGTCTGTGCGAGCCGACTCCGCTCAAACAACAGAAACCATATTTTTTGAGCACTTCTCGAGTCGACTCCCCATTTTCCTCGAGTCGACCCCGACTTTCGGGAGCCGACACTTAGTTTTCGCGAGTCGACCCTCAATGTTTAAAATGTTTCTATTTTTAGTAATCGACTTCGAGCCGACTCCCACAGAGCTCGAGTCGACTCCGCGAAATCTGGGCGCGATTTTTAACGATGACACATCAGCCCCAACGGTAAGATTTTCAAATAACGGCTATTTTTCTTTGTCTCTAACGGATATATTTTTGCAGATTCTATAAATAGAGGAGCTCTTTTCAAATCAAATCAATCAAGAGAAAATCAAAAAGAGAGAAAAGAATATCTTTCAAAAAGAGGGAAAAACAGAGCTTTCATAGGAAAATCTTTTAGCTCAAAATAGAGTGATTCAAAAGGAGTGAAATCAAAGGGAAAGATTCGTCTGCTCCATCTCATCAATCCACAAGAGTCAAAGAAAATCCATAAGCGTTTCAAAGATCAAATCGAAGGATTTTCAAAAGGAGAAAAAGCTTTATCTCAACTCCAAAGTCTTCAACGGTCAAGAATCTTGCTGAGGCCTGATTCAACACTTCAAGAGGAGTTAAAGAGAAGAAGGAAGAAAGCCAAAGCCACTCCATCTGCTATCTATCAGGCTTTTCTAACCTTTTTATTTTATACTTAATTTGTATATTTGCTCAAAGGGAGCTTTCATACTTAAACTGAATATTTTAATTGTTTGCTGATTCAATCAGTGGATTGAATCAGTGGAGGTTGATATACCTCGTTGCAAGCCGGAGTGCTTGTGATGGGTTAGTTGTGAGCCCGTGAAAAATAACGTGTAGGGTTTTGTGCTGGTAAGCCCGAGTTAAAACCGGCTGGGTTCGTTGTGCGCCCGTGAAAACAACAAGTTTGAGTTGTGAGCTTGGAAAACAACAACTGTAATCTAGGAGATTATAGTGTAGACCCAAGTGAATCTTGGGAGTGGACGTAGGTGTTGGTTGCACCGAACCACTATAAAATTATCTTGTGTTTGCCGTGCCATATTTTCTCTCTCTCTATCTCTCTTTATCTTTTGTGTATTAATTTAAGTTAGCCTCTCACTTGCACATCTTGCTAACTAATCAACTAAAGTTAAAAAGACTTAAATTTTTAAGAACCCAATTCACCCCCCCCCCCTCTTGGGTTGCCATCTGGGCCAACAATTGGTATCAGAGCAAGTGCTCATTTAGAATTTGATCTCACGATCAAGGGCTAAAGATCCTTATGGCAACACAAAGTGGTTCATGTTTTGCTGAAGGTCATTCTACGAATCGACCTCCTTTATTTAATGGAACCAACTATTCATATTGGAAAGCTAGAATGAGAATATTCATTCAAGCTTCGGACTATGAATTGTGGGGAGTAATAATAAACGGACCTAGTACACCCACACACCTTATTGATGGCACTATTGTTCCTAAACCCGAAAGGATTGGAATGATAATGATAGGAGAATGGCACAACTAAATGCTAAAGCCATTAATATTTTATATTGTTCCTTAGACTCAAATGAATTCAACCGAATCTCAACTTGTAATTCCGCAAAAGAAATTTGGGATAGGTTGGAAATAACTCATGAAGGAACAAACCAAGTAAAGAATCAAAGATAAATATTTTGGTTCATAAATATGAATTGTTTACAATGGAACAAACTGAAACCATCACATGCATGTTCACTAGATTCACTGATATTGTGAATGGTTTAAAAAGTCTTGGTAGAATTTATTCTAATGCTGATCTTGTGCGCAAAATTCTTAGGTCACTACCAAGATCGTGGGAAGCGAAAGTCACTGCTATCCAAGAAGCAAAGGACCTCAATGCATTACCTTTAGAGGAGCTTCTAGGATCCTTAATGACCCACGAGTTAAATGAAGCAGCATGTTGAGGAGGATACAAAAGAAGGAAAACACTTGCCCTCAAGACTGCAGAAATGGAAGAGAGCAGCAGTGAAAGTGATGATGAAGATGATGAGGAAACTGCTCTCTTGGCCAAAAAATTCAGAAAGTTTATGAGAAAAAGGCCCTTCCATAAAAAGAAATTTGGAGCAAGAATTGATGGAGAAAAGGATAAGAGAAAGGACAAGGAGAAAGAAAAAGAAAAGAGCCCTTAGTATGTTATGAGTGCAAAAAGCCAGGGCACTTTAAGTATGATTGTCCTTTGCTGAAAAAGGCCTACAAGAAAAAGAAGAAAGCATACATGGCAACATGGTCTGATGAATCTTCTCGTCGGAAGAAGATGAACAAAAGGAAGTTGCTAATATCTGCTTCATGGCCAACAACGACGACAACGACAATGAGGTAAGTTCTGAAAACTCAAATGATGAATTTACATTTGATGAAATGTTTGAGGCTTTCAATGAACTTATGATTGATTTTAAATCCTTGAAAAAGAAGTATAAGTTTTTGAAAAATGACAATATTAGCTTAGCTAAAAGTAAAAATGAATTAGCTTTAGAAGTTAAGAACTTAACTAATGAAAAAGAAGAACTTAGCAAAGAAAGAGATAATCTTAATCAAGAAATAGATTTGTTAAAATCTGAAACTAAAAACTCAACAAAAGATTTAGAAGATCAATTAAAACTTTAGCTTTAGAAAAAGAACAGCAAGTTAAAGAAAATGACTCTCTTAAGAAAGATGTTAAAAAATATAAAGACATTGTTGAGAAATTCACCTTAAGTTCAACTAAACTTAACATGATCTTAGATAATCAAAAAGCTGTTTTCGATAAAGCTGGCCTAGGTTATAATACGTATGGGAAACAAAAATTTTTAAAGAATATTTTTGTAAAAGCCAATCAAAGTAATATAACCTGTTTTAAATGCAATGAAAAAGGTCATAAATCTTTTGAATGCAAAACATTAAATAATAACAACAAGTTAAATGTTAAAGCAAAGAAAATATGGGTTCCGAAAGGAACAATTTTTATTGCTACTAACCATGAAGGACCCAAGAAAGCTTGGGTACCTAAGCATAAAGTTTGATTATATTGCAGGAATGTCTTGTAGCCAAA
This sequence comes from Calamus simplicifolius, assembly GCA_900491605.1. Taxonomy (NCBI): domain Eukaryota; kingdom Viridiplantae; phylum Streptophyta; class Magnoliopsida; order Arecales; family Arecaceae; genus Calamus; species Calamus simplicifolius. The sequence continues at coordinate 1,744,833 of UESW01003853.1, read as the reverse complement.
AGATCAAAGAAAAGTGGTACCTTGATAGTGGCTGCTCAAGATATATGACGGGTGACAAAGATGAATTCATCACCCTAGAGGAAAGAAAGGTGGAGTTGTACGTTTGGCGATAACGGTAAAGGTCAAATTATGGGCCTTGGTAAAGTTCGCATAACTCCATCTATAGTTATTGATAATGTACTTTATGTTGATGGTTTAAAGCACAATTTAATTAGTATAAGCCAACTATGTGATAAGAACTTTAATGTTTCATTTAAATCTTCTATTTGTATAGTATCTGATTCCATTAATGATAGCATTGTTTTTACTGGTTATAGACATGGCAATGTGTACTTAGTTGACTTAGATAAATTATCTGAAAGTAGTCATTGCTAATTGCTGACAATGCTAACATAAATGATATTGGATGGTTATGGCATCGTAGATTAGGTCATGCAAGCACACACCTTATTTCAAAACTAATTAAAATGGATTTAGTTAAAGGATTACCTAAACTAGATTTTGAAAACAATAAAATATGTGATGCATGTCAATTTGAAAACAAACTAGAAGTTCTTTCAAATCTAAAAACATTGTTTCAACTTCTAGGGCTTTAGAGCTACTTCACATGGATCTTTTCGGACCAACTAGAACCACAAGTCTAGGAGGAAAGAAATATGGTCTAGTGATTGTAGATGATTATTCTAGATATACTTGGGTAATATTTTTAGCTCACAAAGATGAGACTTTCTCGATATTCCTGAAATTCTTCAAGAAAGTCACAAATGAGAAAAACACTACTATAGTATCTCTAAGAAGTGATCATGGAACTGAATTTGAAAATCACTTATTCGAAAGTTTTTGTTCTGAAAATGGAATTAATCATAATTTTTCAGCCCCTAGGACTCCACAGCAAAATGGTGTAGTTGAAAGAAAAATAGGACTCTAGAAGACATGGCCCGTACCATGCTATGCGAAAGCAACTTACCAAAGTATTTTTGGGCGGAAGCAATTAACACAGCATGCTACATCTTAAATAGAGCTTTAATAAGACCAATATTAAAGAAAACACCTTATGAATTATGGAATGAAAGAAAACCAAATATAAAATACTTTCATGCATTTGGATGTAAGTGTTTCATTCATAATAATGGTAAAAACAACTTAGGAAAATTTGATGCTAAATCTGATGAAGGAATTTTTCTAGGTTATTCAACGACTAGTAAGGCATATAGAATCTTTAACAAGAAAACTTAGTAGTTGAAGAATCCATCATATAGTTTTGATGAATCTTTAGCAACTGGATCTGAAAAGATTGATGATGAGGAAGATACAAACATAATTGAAAAAGATCTTGAAAAACCGAATATTGAAGTATCTTCAGATCATGAACAAGAAGCTAAAAGATGATTCACATAAGGACGATGATGTCAATATTGATCATAATGATATAGATCTTCCAAGAGATTGGAGATATGCCCATAGTCATCCCAAGGAATTGATTATAGGTGATCCATCTCAAGGAATAAGAACTAGATCATACATGAGAAATATTAGTAATCATCTTGCATTTGTATCACAAATTGAACCCAAAACTATAGAAGAAGCTGAAAAAGATAATAATTGGATGTTAGCAATGCAAGAAGAATTAAATCAATTTACAAGAAATAATGTTTGGACTAGTTGAAAGACCTAAAAATCATTCAGTAATAGGATCAAAATGGGTTTTTAGAAATAAACTAGATGAAAATGGCATAGTAATTAGAAACAAAGCTAGATTGGTTGCTAAAGGATATAATCAAGAGGAAGGTATTGATTTTGATGAAACCTTTGCGCCTGTAGCTAGATTAGAAGCCATTAGGCTATTACTTGCATTTGCATGTCATATGAATTTTAACTTATTTCAAATGGATGTAAAAAGCGCATTTTTAAATGGATTTATAAATGAAGAAGTTTATGTAGAACAACCACCAGGTTTTGAAGATCACGAATTTTTAAATCACGTTTTTAAATTGCACAAAGCTTTATATGGTTTGAAACAAGCACCTAGAGCTTGGTATGATAGGTTAAGTAAATTCTTAATAGAAAATGATTTTACAAGAGAAATGTTGATAAAACCTTATTTTTAAAAAGAAAAAGTAAAGATTTGCTTGTAGTACAAATATACGTAGATGACATTATTTTTGGTGCTACTAACGATTCTCTTTGTCAAGAATTTGCAAAGTTGATGCAGGGAGAATTCGAGATGAGCATGATGGGAGAACTCAACTTCTTCCTTGGACTCCACATTAAACAATGCAAGGAGGGAATCTTTATCAACCAAACCAAATACACAAGAGAACTACTCAAAAAGTTTGGTATGGAAACAATGAAACCCCTCGGAACTCCAATGAGTCCTTCATGCAAGCTAGACAAAGATGAAGAAGGTAAAAATGACCAAAATACTATCGAGGTATTATCGGATCCCTTCTTTATTTAACAGCAAGTAGACCAGATATTATGTTTTCAGTATGTTTGTGCTAGATTTCAATCTGAACCTAAAGAATCACATTTAATAGCTGTTAAAAGAATTTTAAGATATCTAAATGGAACTAAAAATGTAGGTTTATGGTATTCTAGAGACTCTACATTAAACCTAATTGCATATTCGGATTCTGATTATGCTGGATGTAAATTAGATAGAAAAAGCACAAGTGGTGCATGCCATTTCTTAGGAAGTAACTTAATCACATGGTTTAGCAAAAAGCAAAATTCAGTTGCATTATCAACTACTGAAGCTGAATATGTAGCAGCTGGAAGTTGCTGTGCGCAAATCCTATGGATTAAGCGACAACTTGAAGACTATGGTATCACACTTGATAAAACACCCATAAGATGTGATAACACTAGCGCAATCAATTTAACTAAAAATCCAATTCAACACTCAAGGACAAAACACATAGAAATTAGATATCATTTTATAAGGGAACATGTAGCTAATGATGAAATTTGTTTAGATTATGTAAACACTGAAGAACAATTAGCTGACATCTTTACAAAACCTTTAAGCGAAGAAAGATTTTGTTATCTTAGAGGAGAGTTAGGAATTTGTAACCCTTTTGAATAAATTTTGAAACCTTTAAGGAATATATCTAGAGTTCTTTCAATTTCTCAAAATCTTAAGGAAATTTTATCTAGAACTCATATCAATTTGATCTCTCAAAATCCATGATTTTTAATCATACTCAAAGATCAAATTCCGGACTCAATTCGGATTCTCTGAATCTTAATCTGTTTTTTCTCTGAAATTGTCTAGGAGCCGACTCGAGAGTATCGGAGTCGACTCGAGTTTTTGCTGAAACTCAGGAGTCGACCCCTTCTCTGAGCGAGTCGACTCGAGATCGTGTCCGTGCTCTGTGACTAGTCGGGAGCCGACTCCACACTTTGTGCGAGTCGACTCGACGTGGTCCCAGTCTGATTATTTAGGGCACGAGTCGACCCCACGGACATTTCATTCATTTCAAATCATTCCAAACCCTCTCCAAAGCTTTCCCAAACCCTCCAAACCTAAAAAAAAACCTCTGATTAACCACTCCTTCAAGATCTATGGCACCCAAAACCCGTGGAGCTAGCACTAGTGGCGCCGGTTTGAAGAGGAAGCGGACCGTTCGATGACCCGTCCGCGAGCCGTCTACGGATTCATCCTCTACCCCTTCTCGAGTGATTCTCCTGCTCCAGCTCCTACTCTTCAGGTAGATCATCTTGCCAGTAGAGTTGTCACAATAGGAAGAAAGGTTGATTTTGAATTATTTGAGAATGAAGGCTTTATAATAGGTAGACAACTGATGAGATGGGATTTGAGAGTATGTGTTCATTGGACTGTCCCACCTACCCTGCTCTAGTTAAGGAGTTTTACAAGAATTTGACCAGAGGATGATGGTTTAGTGAGCAAAGTAAGAGGCATTGGTCTGAACATCACTTCCTCTATTCTATCTAGATTGTTGAATTTACCCTTGTCTGGACCATCCACCTTTGCCCCAGAAGATAGATCTCCAGCCCTCACTAGGCTATTGAACAGAAATTTTGAAGGATTTGAAGAAGTATTTGCTAGTCAATTGCCTTTGGAATTAAGATTACTTCACAACATCTGCAGCAGAATTTTGTTTCCCAAGACCGGCAGATTCGACTATGTATCTGAGAGAGATATTTTTGTTATGGATGCTGTTGTTTCTGGGAAGCCCATTAATCTACCTCGGATGATAATATGGTACATTGCAGATTGTGGTGGGAAAAAGAAATCAGTTTGCCCTATGGCATGGTTTTAACTAAGTTATTTCAAAGCCAAGGGATTGTATTTGGTGATAGTGAGCCGAAAAAGGAACTAAGGCATACGATTTTTACTCTTTGGCTACTATACATCGAATGGGGTTTGTTAAGAGGAATGGAAATTGGGAGAGAAAGAATGTTACAGAGGACAGAGCTCTAGATGCTGAGGCCCCCAGACCTTCTATGAGACATTCATCACCTGAGCCTCCTCAGTGCTCGTCTGTTCAGCTTTTGCTCCTGATTCTACCCCTGCTCCTGCTGTTGCTCTTGCTCAGTCTTCAACTCTATCATCTGTTAGCTTTTCTGATGTACAGTTAGATCAGCTTAGATCTTTATTCAAATCTGAGATAAGTGTGCATGAAAATAGACTGAAAGAAGAATTTGATGAAAAGTTTATGAATTTAAAAGAAGCCTTATATTCACTTAGTGATCGGGTTGCATCGATTGAATCTACTCTCAGTTCATCTACCAGCTCCTTAAGTGAAGACTTAAAGAATATCTTTGGAGAACTTAAGGATATCTGCGGTGACTCAGAGACCTACTCCTGGTGCAACGCCGAGCTTCAGGATAAAATTACATCTGCTTGTACTTTTGTTGATAATAAGCTCAAAGATTATGTTAGACTTCAATGTGAAGGGATGAAGCAGATTGTTGATCACTTGAATAGAATTACTAGAAGAAACTTTTAATTTTTATGTAATCTCTTTTTGATGTAATCAAGTTTACTTTCAATGCAATGAGCAAGTTTACATTTTCATGTATTATCATTTTGAAGTAATGAGAAAGTTTGATGCATTACTTATGTCTATTTCAATTGCAAGTATCCTTGAATACTTTGAATGATTATCCTCAATTGATAAGTTAAATAGAGAAAGATAAAGAATGTTATTGATATTGAACTTCCTAACCTTTTTGTTGATTACAAAAAAGGGGGAGATTTTATTCAATCGTATATGCCTTCAATTCAATCAAAGTTTAATTTTGAAAGAGGGAGAGCATAAGGGGAAGAGATAAATTGAATTTCATAAAGAAAATGCTTAAGTTTCTGAATTTGAAAAATTTTGAATGATTTATAAAATTAAGGTTCATAGGGGGAGCTACCTCATTGAGGGGGAGCCTTTCCATGAACACAATAGTTGATTTTGGAATCACAAATTTTTCAATTTTATAATGCATATACTCAATGTTTTTGTCATCATCAAAAAGGGAGAGATTGTTGAGAAATTATTGAAACATAATTGCCCCAACTTTATTGATTTTGATGATTTCCAAAAGCCATGAGTACCTTAAAGAATACAATGAGTTTATTTATCAAAAACCTTGAGCTTATTCAAATTGAAAGGAATGGACTCTCAATGGTTAAATTTAATGAGTTTTGAATCTATTAGAAAAAGGAGTTTCAAGCTCTATGCTTAAAAGATTTCAAAAAGGAATTTTTACACATTATAATGCAATCTATTAATTTTGAAACATGTCTTAAATCCATGCTTAATGTCATATTTAATGTATTCAAGTCACATTTATATTTTAAATTTATTCTGGGACGAATTTCAAAGTCAATCAGAAAAATTTGACTTTTGATACGTTCCGGAGCCGACTCTAGAGTTTCAGAGTCGACTCCTGTAAGCCACAGAGTTTTCTGATTTTCTCGAGTCGACCCTTGGTTTTCAAGAGTCGACCCCTGACTCTTTGCGAGCCGACTCCTGTCTGTGCGAGCCGACTCTGCTCAAACAACAGAAACCATGTTTTTTGAGCACTTCTCGAGTCGACTCCCCATTTTCCTCGAGTCGACCCCCGACTTTCGGAGCCGACACTTTAGTTTTCGCGAGTCGACCCTTCAATGTTTAAAATGTTTCTATTTTTAGTAATCGACTTCGAGCCGACTCCCACAGAGCTCGAGTCGACTCCGTGAAATCTGGGCGCGATTTTTAACGATGACACATCAGCCCCAACGGTAAGATTTTCAAATAACGGCTATTTTTCTTTGTCTCTAACGGATATATTTTTGCAGATTCTATAAATAGAGAGCTCTTTTCAAATCAAATCAATCCAGAGAAAATCAAAAAGAGAGAAAAGAATATCTTTCAAAAAGAGGGAAAAACAGAGCTTTAATAGGAAAATCTTTTAGCTCAAAATAAAGTGATTCAAAAGGAGTGAAATCAAAGGGGAAGATTCGTCTGCTCCATCTCATCAATCCACAAGAGTCAAAGAAAATCCATAAGCATTTCAAAGATCAAATCGAAGGATTTTCAAAAGGAGAAAAAGCTTCATCTCAACTCCAAGTCTTCAACGGTCAAGAATCTTGCTGAGGCCTGATTCAACACTTCAAGAGGAGTTAAAGAGAAGAAGAAGAAAGCCAAAGCCACATCCATCTGCTATCTATCAGGCTTTTCTAACCTTTTATTCTTTTATACTTAATTTGTATATTTGCTCAAAGGGAGCTGTTCAATACTTAAACTCTGAATATTTTAATTGTTTGCTGATTCAATCAGTGGATTGAATCAGTGGAGGTTGATATACCTCGTTGCAAGCCGGAGTGCTTGTGGGTTAGTTGTGAGCCCGTGAAAAATAACGTGTAGGGTTTTGTGCTGGTAAGCTCGAGTTAAAACCGGCTGGGTTCGTTGTGCGCCCGTGAAAACAACAAGTTTGAGTTGTGAGCTTGGAACAACAACTGTAATCTGAGGAGATTATAGTGTGGACCCAAGTGAATCTTGGGAGTGGACGTAGGTGTTGGTTGCACCGAACCACTATAAAATTATCTTATGTTTGCCGTGCCATATTTTCTCTCTCTATCTCTCTTTATCTGTTTGTGTATTAATTTAAGTTAGCCTCTCACTTGCACATCTTGCTAACTAATCAACTAAAGTTAAAAAGACTTAAATTTTTAAGAACCCAATTCACCCCCCCCCCCCTCTTGGGTTGCCATCTGGGCCAACAGTGTCCCGCCAAGATACCTCGGCAGCAATGTCGACGCCCAGAACAGCTTCGAGATCGACGTCAGAAATCTCCTCATATTCGTCTTCCTCGGCCCCCGGGGTGCGTGTCTCGTAATATTCGGCTTCCAAACAAGACAAGTCCAGGTCAGGATAAGCTTGAGTAATCTTAGCCCGCGCCTCCTCTTCGCCGAACTGGAATGCATCGGCGCAGGCCGCCCTGCATTCCTCGGCAAATTGGGTAGAGTTCTTATACTCCTCCACCAATGAAGAGGCCCGCGTGTTCACCTCGGCCAATTGCTTCTCCAATTCGGAGGTCCTTCGGTGCCTCGAGGCCGCCTCCTCTCCGAAGGCCTTCAACCGCTCCTGAAACTCCTTGCTCATCTTGTTCACTTGCAGACGAAAAGCCAAGTAAGGCAGAAGTTGAAAAACCAAAACGGATAAAACATATAACACCCTACCTGCTCGTCCTGCCGAGCTAGTTCATCGCCCAGCACTTGAACCCTGTTGAGAGCCCTCGATTTAGCCGATTGATTTTGGCGAAGGCTCTCTTTGAGTTCTTCCACCTGGGACTGAGTGTCTCCAATCTCTTGATGAGTGTAGTTGAGCTCATCAGAGAGTCGAGCAGCTCGTTCGTCCGACCACTTTAGCCGATCCTTCGTTTCGACGAGCTCTTTATTTAGACGGGTAAGTTGGTCCTGCTACCGCCGACACTTGTGCTCCTCCTCCTCGAGCCTCTTGCTCCAGTTGCCCATATCTTCGGCATGGCCGGCTTTCAACTGGTCTCATCTCTTATCAAAAAACCGCTGCATGGAATTGACCTTACCCTTGTGCTCCGCTTTGATCTGAGATAGCTCCAGACTGGCCTTTTCGGATTGCTCGTAGAAGCCTTGAAGCTCATTGACCTGCGTTGCGAGTTGAGAGGCTCTTTCTCTCTCAACTGTAAGAGCCCTGCGAGCCTCCTCGAGCTCCCTCTGGAAGACCGTCAAGGCTCGGGAAAGATTAGCTGTTGAATCCACCCTCTCCTTGAGGTGAACGACCTCTTTACGGGCCTAAGCCCAAGCTCCAATGACCAGATGCAAATGCCATTTCAGCGCCCTCATGATCAGGCATTCTACGAAAAGGAGTGCACATATGAGGAACGCAGTCGAACTAACTGACTAAAAATCCTACTTCAGTGTGATGACTTACCCGAGACGCATAATCCGAAGCAATTCTTGTGAAGGGCAAGGTCATCAATCTCGGTAAGAAGGAAAGCCTTGTTCGGCACTCCAGTGTGCCTAAAGGCCACCTTGACAAGATCCTCCGTATCGTTCCCTCCTGCCGAGGAACTCTCTCCCCCTTGGAACGCAGACCGCATCAAAGCGAAGAACATGGCACTCACCTTCGGATCGCGTGAGTGAAAATTTACACTCAGGAAGCCAACTTGGGAACCCGCGGCCCCTGAGGCCCTCGTCTGGCCAACCTCCTCCACCAGAGCCCTCATTTGAGAGGCCTCGGGCATTTCGGCTCCGGCAAGGGAAGCCCCAGCCCGAACGTCCCCTTCGCTCGATAGATCCCCTCCTTCTCCTTCTTCTTCCTCTTCTACTTCCTTGGACATTTCTCTACCCCCGCAGACTCCTCTTGAACTTCAGTTTCCCTCGGGGCCTCCTGTGCCTCGGCGGAAGGCCCTTCACCGAAGACGCCCCATGAATTTTGGTCACTGGTTCAGCAGGTTCGGCTACCCCTTCATCCCCCACTGGCTCTCCCACCAGCATCCCATGCTGAACCTCAGCAGTTGTAGCCGCTTCTCCCACCTCGATCGAAGCGGGGGCCACTCCCATCTCCGCCTGCAACTTCTCCGAGCCACCGGCCTCCAATGAGGGAGACCAAGCTGCCCCGGCCACGGGGGTCTCCAAGTGAACCGACGTCGTTCCCTCGCCATCGTCGGACAAAAGGCAGCAGGTTAGGAGGAAATTTCAGCAGCATCCTCCAAAACCCTGCGATATCTTGATCTTCCCCCCCTGACAGACCTTCCTCCGGCACCAAAAGACCATGCGCCCGCCGGAACTTTGACACTTTCAGCCTGCGGCGACGAGGAGCGCTGATCATCACCATCTCTCCTGATCCCCTAGGGCAGGAGCCGGAAGGGCGAGACCTCTTCTCGGCCCTATGCTTGCTACCGGAGCCGGATCTCCTGCGATGCTTGAACAGCTCCTCCCTCACCTGATCTACGAACACCGATCTTTCGGCTGTAGGAGCAATACGACTCGCCTGTTAGCTCACATAAAAATCGAAGTTGAAATCACATTAAGCTATTGGCTACAAAGTGATACTCACCGCGAGGATCAACAGGACTCAATCCGGCCGCGAAGAGAGCGTCCTCTGATAGAAGGGCACTGGTGGAAGCACTTGATTGCTGCGTAACACGATCAAATCCCTTTTCTCCTGCTCGGATAACTCCGGATGTGCTTCTGGATCCTTTACATATCCTTCCCACACCGGAGGAAATCCGAGCCAATATTCCCTTCGACTATAAAGAATCGCGATTTCCATTCCTTTATCGACGACGGGTTATCCAAAATCATCTTGAAAGACCTTCGGGGACCGATGTAAGGCCACTCTGAGGCCCTTCCGGAGACCAGATTGTAGCACACCCTGAACATCGGAAGGGTCGCGGTTACCCCGATACGACTGCACAACGAGATGAATCCGATGAGGTTGCGCCAGCTGTTGGGAGCCACCATGGAGAAGCATATATTGTAGAACCTCATCACCTCCTGCACCAGCGGGTGAAGAGGAAACCTGAGGCCTGCCCTTATACTTTCCTCATAGCAGAACGCTCCGTCCCCTAATCCGGATGTCATCCTGTCATCAGCCGTCGAAAGCAACAAGGTAACATCTTGGGGAATCTTGTACAGGCGGCGTATCCATTCCAGATCCGCCAGGGTCACCTCCGAAGCCTGATCACTTGGACTCACCATGTTTTTCGATCGAAAGAGACGCTGAGCAAGGTCGCTAAGAAAACGGGGAGACGAAGTTCTCTAAGGGAAAGCGAAAGAGCGCTACGAATAGGGATGGCGCCGCTACGACTCCGTTTTTCTCAAAAGAAACCGCCTCAGGGAGAAGATGAGGCATCTCAACCAAGACGTCCGGAACCGTCACTGCAGGCGCCGTGAAGATCGAGATTTCCTACGTGGCGCTTCCCCAATCGTTGCCTTCGCTCCTAAGAAACGATGGATTCACCTCGAGAAGGCAGGATGGCCATGCAGCATTAATTAGGGCATCATTGCATGGGCTGTCAAATACAGATCCCCCGTTCGGATTGCGCCACCTAAGTCTATACTCCCTATGCCCGAACCTACGCTTCGAACTAGGGAGTGGGGGGCATGTGTTAAGGGGTAAAATTTCTATTGCGTTGATAACCGTGCGAAGGGGCTAAGATCAGCCCCAGCCCCCACTTGCTACGCTACGCCTACAAAGAATGAGCTAGCTAGTATGATCCGGCGGATCGAGCAACCCATAGCTCGATTCCCCCGAGCAACCCATAGCTCGGCTTCCCCAGGCCATCCATAGCTCGGCTTCCCTGGGCCATCCATAGCTCGACTTCTCGAGTAACACATAGCTCGGTTCCCCCGAGCAACCCATAGCTCGGCTTCCCCGGGCCATCCATAGCTCGGCTTCCCCGAGCAACCCATAGCTCGGTCCCCCAGAGCAACCCATAGCTCGGCTCCCCCGAGTAACCCCCAAGCAATCCATAGCTCGACATGCACTTCTGCGGAACCTGGCGCGGGAGAGCCCAAGTCTAGTGTAACAGAATCCCAAACGAAGAATCGTATCGAGGAGTGGCCTAGGATCTGCAATAATGGCATGGGACCTACGCAGTCATTGGATCTCAGGCCATCAGAGAGCTCTCCTAGTCGATCCTTCGACGACAAGATATGGATCCCATGGGCCTCACAACGGCTTGATTCGAATCATCTCCGTATCCCAACAACATTCAAACCTTCCAGAAGGCGCTTAAGATTCAGGTGATTGCCTATAAATAAGATACTCCCAGATTTTCTCAGGTACGCGCATAACCTCCCGTACACAGCCTCTGGCTCAGTCTCAGCATCACTCTCTTTCACTGCTCCCCCTTTTTCCTTTTTCCGCCGTCGGTGCTCCGCACGAGCTTTCGATTGGCCGCCCCCGGAGGGACTCCCCAGAGATATCCTTCTCCTCATTTCTGTTGATCATCGATCCCCACTGACTTGAGCGTCGAAGGGTCTTCCGCGAAGGGCCACCCTCAACGTCTCTCGCGTGAGGATTTCTTTGCAGGTCCGCCCAGGAGAAAGCCCGATCAGGAGACCGATCACGCCCGAGTCGGAGGATAGATTCTGGTGGCAACATATAGATAGGGTTAGGTCAAGCCTAAGCAAGTTTTAGATTAATTTCGGAGTAGCTTTGAGCCTAAATATTAACCCAAGTATACTCTGCAATTCTTTTGAGTCTTATTTTTAGGTAAAATCTAATCCAAATTATCTTGGGTCTAGCCCATTGCTTGACTGAAAGCTGGTTCAATTTGGGATCACTTGCAACCTTAGATCACACAAACCTCTTCATGCCGTGTAGGATTTTCAAACTAGTTAGAGAAAGCTTTGTATCAACAGTTAGCAGGAGTTTTTTTGGAAAAATCCAGCGAGTGGTTTTTCAAGAAAATATGTTGACATCGGTTGCTTCAAAATAAAATCGGGAGGAAGGTTTGTCCAAAGAGAAACGTACGGATCAGCAGGTAAATAGAAATGAAATCATTCCAACCCAATTCCCATGAGCTTTCCAGAGGCTTTCCTGGGATTTCTTATTGCAGTTCTTCCATTCTTCCTCTTATTTTTTGCTCAATGTTTGACATGTCTTGAGATTTGACAACTTCTAACTTTTCTTACCTCAAATTTTACCATCTTTTCAGCTTAATTTTTCAATTTTTTGGCAGAGCTTCCTTCCTTTGATGGAAGAAGAGCAAGAAAAAATTAGCCTCCAGCTACTTTGAAGGAGTCGCTCTCGGTGATGTCAACGTTGAATTGTCAGTTGTCAGTGGTACCGGATCGCCTACAATCCGTATAGGAGCTCTCCACACCTTCTTTACTTTCTTTTGAAGCCACGTCATCAAGCCTAGCTCCAAAGGTTCGTTGCGGACGCAAGAAGCCATCAACGGATGTCAACGATAGCAGTCGTTTAGAGAGAAATGTGTACAACGGGATCTGTAGGCAATCTGGACAATGTTTCTCACGCTATCGAGTCTGATGTCCCTCGAGGCGAGCATGGACATGGAAGGCCATGCCGCGTTGTCTTCTTCTTTTCTCTCGCCGAGTCTTTCGTGAAATTTCCCAAGCGAAGACCGGTTCAAAAATATTGTTGACTACTTTATCCTCAATCAAATTACCATATTGTCCTCAATTTGACCGTCAGCAAGTGCGTATAGGAGATGGCTTACGTCGTTCATGGGTGATGAGCAACGTCAATTGCTGGTCATATTTAGCTCACTTGAAGCTGACTTGATTTATTAGTTTATAGTATACTGGCGTTTGGGCACGTGGGATACGTGTCTGAAAAAGATAAAAGAAGGAGCAACCGATCGAGGCGAGTCAATTTAGAGGTCAAATTTGAGAGAGTTTTACGGAAATTGGGAAAAGTAAAGAGAACGCGGTGCTAGTCGCTAATTACTTATTTTTAAAAATAAATATAAGAGAATATCCTTGACTTTAAAATTGACGAACAGGATTGAGAGAGAATATAAAAGAATATAAGTTAAAAGACATTTCAATTACGAGATTTGAATATGATTAGAATTATTAATTCAAAAATATAGATAAAAGCTTTGGAAACTTCCAAGTGCTTGCTATATCTCTTAATCAAATTATTTATAAATAGCTATGTTGGGCTTGTATTTTTTTTTTCTTTTGAAAAAAAAGAGAGTGATATTTATTTATATTCAAATTATTTAAATTTATATTTTTAGAGATGTATCATCTAAAGAGTTGAATCTAAAATCTTAGGTTTGACCATTAAAAAATTTCACTAGAAACTATGCTCTAGGATCCTTGTATCTGCTCGCATGGTTTACAAGTTGATGACACTCAATCATCTATCCTGGACGTCGGGAACGGAGGCTCTTCTTCACCAGGTTACCTGCAGAAAAGTTCCAGGACCGGAGAGGGTTCTTCGGTGGGACCTTCCGATGCCCAAGTTAGTAACTGAGATCACAGCTGAAGAGGAGCTCGAGTGAGCCCTTTTTAGTATGAAAAATGAGGTCTCAAGGAGGAGGGATTCCTTCTTGAATGCTAAGGCAGCGATTTTGGGGATTATCGCGCATACCTGTTTATTGGGTGAATTCACCTTTTTATAGGGGTTGACCCTGGCATGATCACGTGGGATTTCATGAGGAGGAAATGTCTGCAGAGTACTTGGGAGTTGCGTGGATCTGGGCTAGTTGGTGGGTCCTGTTCCATCGAAGAGGAAGAAAACGGCGGTTGATGGGTTAAGTCCCATCAATCCGCAGGGTTGTTGGGTTGTTGGGTCTAGTCCCATCAACAATGTGGCCAGCAGTAGGTGGACCTGGCATTGTCAGGCGGCGCGAGTCAGAGAGGCGATTTCTTGAACTGCTGGGGCCATGCTAGGAGAACTGGGACACCTTGACCCTCTCAGGGGAGTCGAGGCTGAACCCAACTGGCCAGGGGCGGCCGGGGCTGACCTCCCCGGCCAGGAAGTGCCGGGGCGGGACATGCCAGGAATGGCCGGGGGACTCGGCGGGCTCGGAGATGCCGGGGGCCGAGAGGGGCCGGCCAGAATGGCCGGGGCCGACTCGGCGGGCTTGGAGACGCCGGGGCCGAGAGGGGCCGGCCAGGAATGGCCGGGGCCGACTCGGCGGGCTTGGAGACACCGAGGCCGAGAAGGGCCGATCAGGAAGGGTCAGGGCCGACTCGGCGGGCTTAGAGAACTCAGAGATGCCGGGGCCGAGAGGGGCCGATCAAGAATGGCCGGGGCCAACTCGGCGGGCTTGGAGACGCCAGGGCCAACTCGGCGGGCTTGGAGACGCCGGGGCCGAGAAGGGCCGACCAGGAAGGGTCGGGGCCGACTCGATGGGCTTGGAGAACTCGGAGATGCCAGGGCCGAGAGGGGCCGGCCAGGAATGGCCGGGGCCGACTCGGCTGGCTTGGAGACGCCGAGAACGACCAGGAAGGGTCGGGGCCAGCCAGCTTGGACACGCCGGGGGCCGGCTAAGAAAGTGTCGGGGCCGACTGGGAGGTGTCGGGGTCGCCTAGCTTGGAGACATAGGGGGCCGGCTAGGAAGACGCCGGGCTGCTTGGGAAGGTGCCGGGGCCGGCTGGGAGGTGCCGCGGCCGCCTAGCTAGGAGACGTAGGGGGCCGGCTAGGAAGATGCCGGGCCGCTTGGGAAGGTGCCGAGGCCGGCCAGCTTAGAGACGTAGGGGGCCGGCTAGGAAGACGCCGGGCCGCTTGGGAAGGTGCCGGGGCCGGCTGGGAGGTGCCGGGGCCGCCTAGCTTGGAGACGTAGGGGGCCGGTTAGGAAGACGTCGGGCCGCTTTGGAAGGTGCCGGGGCCGGCCAGCTTGGAGACATAGGGGGCCAGCTAGGAAGATGCCGGGCCGCTTGGGAAGGTGCCATGGCCAGCCAGCTTGGATACGCCGGGGAACAGCCAGGAAAGTGCTGGGGCCGCTTAGCTTGGAGATGTAGGGGGCCGGCTAGGAAGATGCCGGGGCCGCCTAGCTTGGACACGCCGTGGGCCGGCTAGGGAAGTGTCGGGCTGCCTAGCTTGGAGACATAGGGGGCCGGCTAGGAAGACGTCGGGGCGCCTAGCTTGGACACGCCGGGGGCCGGCTAGGGAAGTGCTGGGCCGCCTAGCTTGGAGACGTAGGGGGCCGGCTAAGAAGACGCCGGGGCCGACTGGGAGGTACTGGGGCCGCCTAGCTTGGAGACGTAGGGGGCCGGCTAGGAAGGTGTCGGGCCGCTTGGTGAGGTGCCAGGGCCGGCCAGCTTGGAGACATAGGGGGCCGGCTAGGAAGTTGTCGGGGCCTGCTGGGAGGTGCCAGGGCCGGCTGGGAAGTGCGGGGCCGCCAAGCTTGGAGACGTAGGGGGCCGGCTAGAAAGACGCCGGGGCCGAGAGGGGCCAGCCAGGAAGGGCCGGGGCCGACTCGGCGGGCTTGGTGAGGTGCCGGGTGTCGGCCTTGGAGACGTCGGCTATGGAGCTGTCGGCCATTGGGGTTCGGCCTTGGAGGTGTCGACCATGGAGGTGCCGGCCTTGGAGGTATCGGCCTTGGAGCTGTCGGCCTTGGAGCTGTCGGCCTTGGAGGTGCCGGCCTTGGAGCCGTCGACCTTGGAGCCGAGGTGACCAGCGGGGCAAGGCCGATTGCCGAGGTGGGCCTTCGCGGACATTGAGGTCGAAGTGGGCCGCGACCGATGCCAAGATCGAGGTGGGATGCGGCCAACGTTGAGACCGACGCCACTATCAAGGTGGGCCGTCCAAAAATTATTATCTTTTATTCTCCATGGGGTCAGCTGGCCCCATCAAATGCCCCCCACACTCCTTGAGCTTGCGTGCCCCGCATCAGCTAAGCGAAAGGAGTGTAGAACTTTTACCTTGGCATCTGCTCTTTCATGTTAACTTCAACCATGATTCCTTCTAGGTGGGGAAACCCCTTGCCTCTTGCGCTGCCATGTATGGACATCTGCATGCCTTCTTTGGCTAGCTGAGGGCAGCTAGTAATCCTCTCCCAATGCGGAGTCTAAAAGTCTTTTCATAGCTATCCGCCGGCTTGAGGCTGCCAAGATAAAGCTGCTGAGGCCGTGACAAAATTGCCGAAGCAGAAATAGAGCCGTCAAGGCCGATTGGCCGTCGGTCGATGACATAGAGTTGAAACCGCTAAGGTAAGTTGTGGCTACCGGAAGCCTTTTGAACCCCGGAGGGTGACCTGAGAGCTGAGAGTCGTCAGGTTCCTTTTAAACCACCTCGGGGGTGTGGGAACCACTGCGAGGGGCGACTCACCGGGTACAGAGCCTTTAGTGTCTTAACCACTTGGAGGGTTTGTGAACCGCTGTGAGTGGTGTCCCATGGACCGAGATGCCGGTGAGCTCCTTTTGAACCATCTTAGGGGTTTGTGTGCCGCCCAATTGGTGACTCAGCCGGTTACGGAGCCTTTAGGGTCTTAACCTACTCGGGGGCACCGCCGTGCTGGGGCCGAGTGGTGTCCCATGGGCCACGATGCCAGTGAGCTCCTTTTGAACCATCTTGGGGGTTTGTGTGCCGCCCAAGTGGCGACTCAGCCGGTTACAGAGCCTTTAGGGCCTTAACCTAATCGGGGGCACCGCCGTGCCGGGGCCGAGTGGTGTCCCATGGGCCGCGATGCCAGTGAGCTCCTTTTGAACCATTTTGGGGGTTTGTGTGCCACCCAAGTGGTGACTCAGTCGGTTACGGAGCCTTTAGGGTCTTAACCTACTCGGGGGCACCGCCGTGCTGGGGCCGAGTGGTGTCCCATGGGCCGCGATGCCAGTGAGCTCCTTTTGAACCATCTTGGGGGTTTGTGTGCCGGCCAAGTGGCGACTCAGCCGGTTACAGAGCCTTTAGGGTCTTAACCTACTCGGGGGCACCGCTGTGCCAGGACCGAGTGGTGTTCCGTGGGCCGCGATGCCAGTGAGCTCCTTTTGAACCATCTTGGGGGTTTGTGTGCCACCCAAGTGGCGACTCAGCCGGTTACGAAGCCTTTAGGGTCTTAACCTACTCGGGGGGCCGAGTGGTGTCCCGTGGGCCGCGATGCCAGTGAGCTCCTTTTGAACCAACTTGGGGGTTTGTGTGCCGCCCAAGTGGCGACTTAGCCGGTTATGGAGCCTTTAAGGTCTTAACCTACTCGGGGGCACCGCCGTGCCGGGGCCGAGTGGTGTCCCATGGGCCGCGATGCCAGTGAGTTCCTTTTGAACCATCTTGGGGGTTTGTGTGCCGCCCAAGTGGCGACTCAGCCGGTTACGGAGCCTTTAGGGTCTTAACCTACTCGGGGGCACCGCCGTGCTGGGGCCGAGTGGTATCCCATGGGCCGCAATGCTAGTGAGCTCCTTTTGAACCATCTTGGGAGTTTGTGTGCCGCCCAAGTGGCGACTCAGCCGGTTACGGAGCCTTTAGGGTCTTAACCTACTCGGGGGGCACCGCCGTGCCGGGGCCGAGTGGTGTCCCGTGGGCCACGATGCTAGTGAGCTCCTTTTGAACCATCTTGGGGGTTGTCTGCTGCCCAAGTGGCGACTCAGCCGTTTACGGAGCCTTAGGGTCTTAACCTACTCGGGGGCACCGCCGTGTGGTGTCCCGTTGGCCGCGATGCCAGTGAACTCCTTTTGAACCAACTTGGGGGTTTGTGTGCCGTCCAAGTGGCGACTCAGCTAGTTACGGAGCCTTTAGGGTCTTAACGTACTCGGGGGCACCGCCGTGCCGAGGCCGAGTGGTGTCCCATGGGCCGCGATGTTAGTGAGCTCCTTTTGAACCATCTTGGGGGTTTGTGTGCCGCCCAAGTGGTGACTCAGCCGATTACGGAGCCTTTAGGGTCTTAACCTACTCGGGGGCACTGCCGTGCCGGGGCTGAGTGGTGTCCCATGGGCCGCGATGCTAGTGAGCTCCTTTTGAACCAACTTGGGGTTTTGTGTGCCTCCCAAGTGGTGACTCAGCCGGTTACGGAGCCTTTAGGGTCTTAACCTACTCGGGGGCATCGTTGTGCCGGGGCTGAGTGGTGTCCCGTGGGCCGCGATGCCGGTGAGCTCCTTTTGGGAGACTTGGTCCTCTGGCGCAAGGGAGAATAGGCTGCTGTATCAGAAAGGGCCTCCTTTATTACTTCACGCTCCAGGGGAATACATCATTGATAATACTGGCGGAGGTTATCCGCATTCCAGGTACGTGGAATGGGTTTCCCGTCGAGTTCCTCTAATTTGTATGCCCCCCTGTGAAGTGTTTCGGTGATACGGTAGGGACCCTTTCAGGAAGTACATTACTCGGCAACTCCTCCCCCCTCGACCGTTTAGGTGCAAGAAGCTGATCCCCAGGACACCATCCCGACCGTCCGCTCAGTGGGGGCATTGTCGACCGGGGCTTGGACAGGCGGGGCCCCCATGAGGGCTGGTAGCGGCTGCGGCGCCTTTTGGACATATTTGCCAAGGTAGCCCCGCTGGACGAGCTCCTCGATGGCCCGCTTCAGGTTGTAGCAGCTATCGGTATCGTGGTCGTAATCCCGATGGAAACGGCAGTAGCTGCCCTTGTCGTGGGGAGGATCTTTCTTCATGGGAGGAGGACGTTGGAGATAAGGCTCACCCTCGATCTCCATCAGAATGTGGGATCGAGGGGCTAGAAGAGGCATGAGCTTACTCTCGTCGGGGACGGGGCTCCGACGCCTGTTCTCGGAACGACGAGGCGGGTTAGCTCGCCTATGTCGAGGGGGCCCGCTGGGTTCGGGGCAAGCAGGCTTGTGGCTGGAGTTTCTTGAAGATTCCTGGCGGGTGAAGTCGGCTTCATCTGTGCGGATGTATTTCTGAGCTCGGAGGAGGAGATCAGAATAAGAGCTTGGGGGCTTCTTATCCAAGGAGAGAGTGAAGCGGGATGGGAGGAGTCCCCGCTTCAATGTCAGTGCTGCCACCTTGTCGTCGAGGTGATAGACCTCGAGGGCGGCGGCCTTGAACCGGGACACAAAGTCCCGCAGTGACTCTCCCTCGTTCTGATGGACGGAGAAAAGATTGTCGGCTACCCTTGGGATTCACCGGCAGGCATCGAAGTGTGCTAGAAAGGCTTTCTCCAGCTCCCGGAAGGAGTCGATGCTGTGAGGGGGCAGGCATGAGTGCCATGAACGGGCGGCCTTCCGCAGGGTAGCAGGGAAGGCTTTGCAGAGAAGGGCGTCTGAAGCACCCTGGATTTGTATCAATGCTTTGTAACTCTCGAGATGATCGAGAGGATCCGTCGTACCATCGTACTGGTCTATCTGAGGAAAGCGGAACCTAGAGGGGACTGGTTCCTCCAATATCCGGCGGGTGTAAGGAGGACGAGTGTCGAACTCTTCCTCCGGCTGATGGTTGATCTTCTTGGCAAGCTCGTCGAGGCGCCTGTTGTACTCCTCCAGGCGTTCCTCCGCCTGGCGGCTGATCGTCGGGGCCCTCCGAGATGGCTCGGAGGAAGAAGAAGAAGAAGAGGCAGAAGGAGATGGAGACGAAAGTCGGGACTTTCACCTGGGTTCCTCGTGATGATGTGGCTTGAGAGGTAATTTATTGGGGCCATGGTCGGGGGACCGTGGCCGCTTGGAGGGCTTGCATCGAGGCTTCCTAGGGGAAACCTGACGTCGGCCAGTCTCTCGCCGACCGGCCTCCCGCCGAGGAGAACCTCCCCTCGCCGACTGTTGACTGGCGAAGGGAGCAGTCTGATGCTGGGTGGCCACGGACTGTTGTTGCTGGAGCCCATGGACCATGGCGGTGAGATTCTGGACTTGCTGGGAAAGAGTCGCCAGCCGCTCCGCTGTTTGATCAACGGCCTCCGGTGGCGAGCAGGTAACTGGAGGGTTGGTAGCAGGGGGATTGGCCTCCTGCTGTCTAGTTGGCAGGGGGAGCCCCGCGGGACAGCTGACGGCGGCATCCTGAGCTCGCGTCACCACCATGGCTTCTCGAAGAGAAGAGGGGGAGAGAGTCTCGCCTACCGAGATGTAGCACAGGGAGAACGTTCGCTACTTTTTCTTATCCTCCTTTCTGATGCGCCAATCTAATGATGCTCAATCACCTATCCTGGACATCAGGAACGGAGGCTCTTCTTCACCAGGTTACCTACAGAAAAGTCCCAGGACCGGAGAGGGTTCTCCGATTGGACCCTCCGACGCCCAAGTTAGCAACTGAGGTCACAGCTGAAGAGGGGCTGGTTGGTGGGTCCTGTTCCATCGGAGAGGGAGAAAACGGCGGTTGGTGGGTTAAGTCCCATCAATCCGCGGGATTGTTGGGTTGTTGGGTCTTGTCCCATCAACAACGTGGCCAGCAGTAGGTGGACCTGGCATTGTCAGGCGGCGCGAGTCAGAGAGGCGGTTTCTTGAACTGCTGGGGCCATGCTGGGAGAACTGGGACACCTTGACCCTCCCGGGGGAGTCGAGGCTGAACCTGGCTAGCCAGAGGCGGCCGGGGCCGACCTCCCTGGCCAGGAAGTGCCGGGGCGGGACAGGCCAGGAATGGCTGGGGCCGACGGGCTCGGAGGCACCGGGGCCGAGAAGGGCCGACCAGGAAGGGTCGGGGCCGACTCGGCGGGCTTGGAGATGCCGGGGGCCGAGAGGGGCCGGCCAGGAATGGCCAGGGCCAACTCGGTGGGCTTGGAGATGCCGGGGCCAAGAGGGGCCGGCCAGAAATGGTCGGGGCCGACTCGGCGGGCTTGGAGACGCCGGGGTTGAGAAGGGCCGACCAGGAAGGGTCGGGGCCGACTCGGCGGGTTTGGAGAACTCGAGATGCCGGGGCCGAGAGGGGCCGGCCAGGAATGGCCAGGGCCGACTCGGCGGGCTTGGAGACGCCAGGACCGAGAAGGGCCGACCAGGAAGGGTCGGGGCCGACTCGGCGGGCTTGGAGAACTCGGAGATGCCGGGGCCGAGAGGGGCCGGCCAGGAATGGCCGGGGCTGACTCGGCGGGCTTGGAGACGCCGGGGCCGACCAGGAAGGGTCGGGGCCAGCCAGCTTGGACACGTCGGGGGCCGGCTAGGAAAGTGCCGGGGCCGACTGGGAGGTGCCAGGGTCGCCTAACTTGGAGACGTAGGGGGCCGGCTAGGAAGACACCGGGCCGCTTGGGAAGGTGCCGGGGCCGGCTGGGAGGTACCGGGGCCGCCTAGCTTGGAGACGTAGGGGCTGGCTAGGAAGACGCCGGGCTGCTTGGGAAGGTGCCGGGGCTGGCCAGCTTGGAGACGTAGGGGCCGGCTAGGAAGACGCCGGGCCGCTTGGGAAGGTGCCGGGCCGGCTGGGAGGTGCTGGGGCCGCCTAGCTTGGAGACGTAGGGGGCCGGCTAGGAAGACGCCGGGCCGCTTGGGAAGGTGCTGGGGCCGGCCAGCTTGGAGACGTAGGGGCCGGCTAGGAATATGCTGGGCCGCTTGGGAAGGTGCCGGGGCCGGCCAGCTTGGACACGCCGGGGGCCGGCTAAGAAAGTGCCAGTGCCGCTTAGCTTGGAGACGTAGGGGGCCGGCTAGGAAGACGCCGGGGCCGCCTAGCTTGGACACGTCGGGGGCCGGCTAGGGAAGTGCCGGGCCGCCTAGCTTGGAGACGTAGGGGGCCAGCTAGGAAGACGCCAGGGCCGCCTAGCTGGGACATGCCGGGTGCCGGCTAGGGAAGTGCTAGGCCGCCTAGCTTGGAGACGTAGGGGGCCGGCTAGGAAGACATTGGGGCCGACTAGGAGGTGCCGGGGCCGCCTAGCTTGGAGACGTAGGGGAGCCGTCTAGGAAGGTACCGGGCCGCTTGGTGAGGTGCCGGGGCCGGCCAGCTTGGAGACATAGGGGGCCGGCTAGGAAGTTGCCGGGGCTGGCTGGGAGGTGCCGGAGCCGGCTGGGAAGTGCCGGGGCCACCGAGCTTGAAGACGTAGGGGGCCGTCTAGGAAGATTCCGGGGCCCGAGGGGCCAGCCAGGAAGGGCCGGGGCCGACTCGACGGGTTTGGTGAGGTGCCGGGTGTCGGCCTTGGAGGCGTCGGCCATGGAGCTGTCGGCCATNAGGTGCCGCCTTGGAGGTGCCGGCCATGGAGGTGTCGGCCTTGGAGCTGAGGTGGCCGAGCGTGGCGAGGCCAATTGCCGAGACCGAGGTGGGCCGTCGCGGACGTTGAGGTCAAAGTGGGCCGCGGTCGATGCCAAGATCGAGGTGGGACGCGGCCAATGTTGAGACCAGCACCGCTATCAAGGTGGGCCGTTCAAAAATTATTGTCTTTATTTTTCATGGGGTCAACTGGCCCCATCAAATGCCCTCACACTCCTTGAGCTTGCGTGCCCCGCATCAGCTAACAAAAGGAGTGTAGAACTTTTACCTTGGCATCTGCTCTTTCATGTTAACTTCAACCATGATTCCTTCTAGGTGGGGAAACCCCTTTCCTCTTGCACTGCCTTGTATGGATGTCTGCATGCCTTCTTTGGCTAGCTAAGGGCAGCTAGTAATCCTCTCCCAATACGGAGTCTGGAAGTCTTTGCATGGCTATCCGCCGGCTTGAGGCTGCCCAAGATAAAGCCACTGAGGCCGTGACAAAATTGCCGAAGAAAAAATAGAGCCGTCGAGGCCGATTGGCCGTCGGTCAATGACACAGAGTTGAAACCGCTGAGGTAAGTTGTGGCTGCCGAAGGCCTTTTGAACCCCGGAGGGTGACCTGAGAGCTGAGAGTCGTCATGTTCCTTTTGAACCGCCTTGGGGGTGTGGGAACGTTGCGAGGGGCGACTCGCCGGGTACAGAGCCTTTAGGGTCTTAACCACTCGGGGGGTTTGTGAACCGCTGCGAGTGGTGTCCCATGGGCCGAGATGTGAGTGAGCTCCTTTTGAACCATCTTGGGGGTTTGTGTGCCGCCCAAGTGGTGACTCAGCCGGTTATGGAGCCTTTAGGGTCTTAACCTACTCGGGGGCACCGCCGTGCCAGGGCCGAGTGATGTCCATGGGCCGCGATGCCAGTGAGCTCCTTTTAAATCATCTTGAGGGTTTGTGTGCCGCTCAAGTGGCGACTCAACCGGTTACGGAGCCTTTAGAGTCTTAACCTACTCGGGGGCACCGCGTGCCGGAGCCGAGTGGTGTCCTGTGGGCCGCGATGCCAGTGAGCTCCTTTTGAACCATCTTGGGGGTTTGTGTGCCGCCCAAGTGGCGACTCAGCCGGTTACGGAGCCTTTAGGGTCTTAACCTACTCGGGGGCACCGTCGTGCCGGGGCCGAGTGGTGTCCCGTGGGCCGCGATGCCAGTGAGCTCCTTTTGAGAGACCTAGTCCTTGGATATAAGGAAAACAAGCTGTGGCATCAGAAGGGCCTCTTTTATTACTCATGCTTCTGGGAGTACATCATTGGTAATATTGGCGGAGGTTATCCGCATTCCAGGTACATGGAATGGGTTTCCCGTCGAGTTCCTTTAATTTGTATACCCCCCTGTGAAGTGTTTCGGTGATGCGGTAGGGACCCTCCCAGGAAGTACATTACTCGGCGCCTCCTCCCCCTTCGGCCGTTTAGGTGCAGAAGCCGATCCCCAGGACACCATCCCGACCGTCCGCTCAGTGGGGGAATTGTCGACCGAGGCTTGGACAGGCGGGGCCCCCATGAGGGCGGTAGCGGCTGCGGCGCCTTTTGGACATATTTGCCGAGGTAGCCCCGCTGGACGAGCTCCTCGATGGCCCGCTTCAGGTTGTAGCAGCTATCGGTATCATGGTCGTAATCCCGGTGAAACGGCAGTAGCGGCTCTTGTTGTGGGGAGGACCTTTCTTCATGGGAGGAGGACGTTGGAGATAAGGCTCACCCTCGATCTCCATCAGAATATGGGACCGAGGGGCTAGAAGAGGCGTGAGCTTACTCTCATCGGGGATGGGGCTCTGACGCCTGTTCTCGGAACGATGAGGCGGGTCAGCTCGCCTGTGTCGAGGGGGCTCGCTGGGCTCGGGGCAAGCAGGCTTGTGGCTGGAGTTTCTTGAAGATTCCCGGCGGGTGAAGTCGGCTTCATCCGCGCGGATGTATTTCTGAGCTCGGAGGAGGAGATCGGAATAAGAGCTTGGAGGCTTCTTATCCAAGGAGAAAAGTGAGGCGGGACGGAAGGAGTCCCGCTTCAACGCCAGTGCTGCCACTGCATCGTCGAGATGATAGACCTCGAGGGCGGCGGCCTTGAACCGGGACATAAAGTCCCACAGAGACTCTCCCTTCTTCTGACGGACGGAGAAAAGACTGTCGGCTACCCTTGGGATTCCCTGGCAGGCGTCGAAGTGTGCCAGAAAGGCTTTCTCCAGCTCCCGGAAAGAGTCGATGCTGTGGGGTCAGGCATGAGTGCCATGCATGGGCAGCCTTCCGCAGGTAGCGGGGAAGGCTTTACAGAGAAGGGCATCTGAAGCGCCCTGGATTTGCATCATTTCTTTGTAACTCTTGAGATGATCGAGAGGATCCGTCGTACCATCGTACGAGTCTATCTGAGGAAAACGGAACCTGGAGGGGACTGGTTCCTCCAATATCCGGCGGGTGTAAGGAGGACGAGTGTTGAACTCTTCCTCCGGCTGATGGTTGATCTTCTTGGCGAGCTCGTTGAGGCGCCTGTTGTACTCCTCCAGGCATTCCTCCACCTGGCGGCTGATCGTCGGGGCCCTCCGAGATGGCTCGATGGAAGAAGAAGAAGAAGAAGAGGAAGGAGATGGAGACGGAAGTCGGGACTTCCGCCTGGGTTCCTCGTGATGATGTGGCTCGGGAGGAAATTTATTGGGGCCGTGGTCGGGGGACCGTGGCCGCTTGGAGGGCTCGTGTCGAGGCTTCCTAGGGAAAACCTGACGTCGGCCGGTCTCTCGCTGATCGGCCCCACCGAGGAGAACCTCCCCTCGCCGACTGTTGACTGGCGAGGGGAGCAGTCTGATGCTGGGTGGCCACGGACTGTTGTTGCTGGAGCCCGTGGACCATGGCGGTGAGATTCTGGACTTGCTGGGAAAGAGTCACCAGCCGCTTCGCTGTTTGATCAACGGCCTCCGGCGGCGGGCAGGTAACTGGAGGGTTGGTAGCAAGGGGATTGGCCTCCTGCTGCCTAGTTGGCGGGGGAACCCCGCTGGACAGCTGACGGAGGCATCCTAAGCTCGCATCACCACCATGGCTTCTCGAAGGGAAGAGGGGGAGAGAGTCTCGCCTACCGAGATGTAGCGCAGGAGAAACGTTCGCTACTTTTTCTTATCCCCCCTACCTGGCGCGCCAATCTGATGACGCTCAATCACCTATCCTGGACGTTGGGAACGAGATGCTTCTCCAGGATCTTCTTCTTCACCAGGTTACCTGCAAAAAGTCCCAGGACCGGAGAGGGTTCTCCTGTGGGACCCTTCGACGCCCAAGTTAGCAACTGACGTCACAGCTGAAGAGGGGCTCGAGTGAGCCCTTTTTAGTATGAGAAAGGAGGTCTCAGGGAGGAGGGATTCCTTCCTGAATGCTAAGGTAGCGATTTTGGGGATTATCGCGCATACCTATTTACTGGGTGGATTCACCTTTTTATAGGGGTTGATCCTGGCACGATCACATGGGATTTCGTGAGGAGGGAATGTCTGCGGAGTTCTTGGGAGTTACGTGAATCTGCGCTGGTTGGTGGGTCCTATCCCATCGGAAAGGGAGAAAGCGGCGGTGGTGGGCTAAGTCCCATCAGCCAGCGGGGCTGTTGGGTAGTTGGGTCTAGTCCATCAACAACGTGGCCAGTAGTAGGTGGACCTGGCATTGTCAGGTGGCGCGAGTCAGAGAGGCAATTTCTTGAACTGCTGGGCCATGCTGGGGAGAACTGGGACACCTTGACCCTCTCGGGGGAGTCGAGGCTGAACCCGGCTGGCTAGGGGCGGCCGGGGACAACTCGGCGGGCTTGGAGATGCCGGGGCCGACCAGAAAGGGTCGAGGCCGACTCGGCGGGCCTAGAGACGCTAGGGCCGAGAAGGGCCGAGAAGGACTGACCAGGAAGGATCGGGGCCGACTCGGCGGGCCTGGAGAACTCGGAGATGCCGGGGCCGAGAGGAGCCAGCCAGGAATGGCCGGAGCCGACTTGGCGGCTTGGAGACGCCGAGGCCGAGAAGGGCCGACCAGGAAGGATCGGGGCCGACTCAGCGGGCCTGGAGAACTCGGAGATGCCGGGGCCGAGAGGGGCCGGCCAGGAATGGCCGGGGCCGACTCGGCGGGCTTGGAGACGCCGAGGCTGAGAAGGGCCGACCAGGAAGGGTCGGGGCCGACTCGGCGGGCCTGGAGACACCGGGGCCGACCAGGAAGGGTCGGGGCCGGCCAGCTTGGAGACGCCGGGGCCGCTAGCTTGGAGACATAGGGGGTCGGCTAGGAAGATGTCGGGGCCGGCTGGGAGGTGCCGGGACCGGTTAGGAAAGTGCCGGGGTCGACTGGGAGGTGTCGGGCCGCCTAGCTTGGAGACGTAGGGGGCCGGTTGGGAGGTGCCGGGGCCGCCTAGCTTGGAGACGTAGGGGGCCGGCTAGGAAGATGCCGGGGCCGGCTGAAAGGTGCCGGGGCCGGCTAGGAAAGTGCCGGGTCGACTGGGAGGTGCCGGGGCTGCCTAGCTTGGAAACGTAGGGGGCCGGCTAGGAAGATGCCGGGCCGCTTGGGAGGTACCAGGGCCGCTTAGCTTGGAGACGTAGGGGGCCGGCTAGGAAGATGCCGGGCCGGCTGGGAGGTGCCGGGGCCGGCTAGGAAAGTGCCGGGGTCGCTTGGGAAGGTGCCGGCCATGGAGGTGTCGGCCATGGAGCTGTCGGCCATGGAGGTGCCGGCCATGGAGGTGTCGGTCTTGGAGCCGAGGTGGCCGAGCGGGGCGAGGCCGATTGCCGAGGCCGAGGTGGGCCGTTGCAGACGTTGAGGTCGAAGTGGGCCGCGGCCGATGCTAAGATCGAGGTGGGACGCGGCCAATGTTGAGACCAGCGCCGCTGTCAAGGTGGACCATCCAAAAATTATTGTCTTTATTTTCCATGGGGTCAACTGGCCCCATCAGACTCTTAGATACCTTGTGTATTAACCAGATCATTGACATTATTTCCCTCCGGTATCCTTTCCATCATTCTAGAGTATATCCTTATTTATTGGGCCTTCTAAGTGCATCCATGGTTTCTTTAAAAAGCTGGTATCAAACAATCTGATGTATGTATTTATGCGTCACTCGAGCTTGATCATGAAAAACTAAGCCTAAACATCCTGAGCTTGTAAAAAAATGCAACAAACATGTAATGAGCCTTAGCCTTTTAAGAATCCTTGCATGCACATATATGCACATGTATGCTCATCACAAAATATCAATAAATGATAATATTACATGCATAAGTGAACAAATATGTGATATGCATATCAATATAGCCATTTCCAAAAATATCACAAATCCTTTCGGCTCAAATCCATCAATAATATCTTTAACTATGTTTATTATTTTTATTATCCGCAAGATCGATCTTAGTAACTTGGCAATGGACTAGCTAAAACCATGCATCAACTTGTAGCATGAAAGTAAATTTGACTATGCTCAACCTATGGTAACAGTCAAATAAATTTCACCTAGCCATACTTCAGCCTATGGCAGCCATGTCAACCACGCTTTATCCCACGATAACAATAAACATCTAGCCATGCTTTAGCCCTTGATGACAGTCATATATATCCAACCATGCTACAACCCATGGTGACAATAAACATCTAGCTACCCTTCAGCCGGCCATGACAGCAAACATACATAACTAGCCCATCACCTTTTCAACATTATCATCATTCTTACTATTTATCAATTCTTAATTTATAAATATGAATTTTAATGTCATTTTATCATACCATATAAAATTTTGACTATGTGCATACAATTAATAATCATGCAACACATTTCCATCGTAACATCTTTTCATATTTAAACAACATGATACAGCTACCGCATATGTATTAACAAAATATATACGGTCATACCAACAACATTTTCACATGCACCCCTTCTTGTTATGATAGTTATGATAGCTGTTCATCATGTACATTCCAACCCCTTAGGTGGAGCCTCAACCACACAACGAGCTCCAGCAGCCGCGGTAGCAGCTGACATGCACCAACACCAAATATGCTGAAAGTAGAGCCACCACGTACACCAAAAATGCTTAATGTTAGTCCATTGTTCACAACACTGCTAATAAAATCAGATAGCACTTGTCCACAACCTTTTAATAAGGTCAACAAAACATCCATAATCAAGTACCAATGCAGGCTCCCCATAATTCATGTTGATTAGATCACATTTGCCTTCCACTGCAACTATTAATGCCCTTATCAAACCCTTCCATCGATCTAAGCGTGTATCTGGAGAACAGCTGAGCTCCAGGTGCAACTCCATTGAGCAACGGTTCCTCAAGATGGAAGGCAATTGAAAAACCAGCAACCTGGGTGCCAAATGGTGAACAATCTGTTCCTATCCTTAACAAGATTTCCTTCATTATAAATATTAGCAACAAAAGAGCAAGCCTTTCACCTTGTATATATGCCAAGCTTTCAGCTCAAACCTATAGTTTGTCAAAAGAATAAAACCAACTAATTTTCCATGTGCTGAACTATCTTCAAGATTATGTGCGTCAACCCTCCAAACTTCGCCATTGCATCAAACAACAATATCAATTATAGGTCCCCTGTGATCAATCAAAGCTTTCAGCTTTTTCCTCGGGAGAATCAAGCCTATTGAAGGTCTTTGCGAGCCCCTTTTTAGCTTGCTTCAAATCTTCTGTTTCACCATATTTCTTGTCCCTCCAAAATTACTTCTCGATTTTTTCCCACACTAATCCTACTTCTTGTTCTTTTCTTTCTTTTAGGCATTTGATCAAACACTAGGGAGGCATCATCAAGACCTAACCCATCAAGTTCTAGTTCTCATCAGTCCACCCATTTGCTTACTTCACCAGCCTCCAAGCAGTCACTAGGCATGGTCAAGGATGGTGATCGAGTAATTCATGTTGGACTCGAGCTTGAAGATAACGGTTATAGAGGAGATTGGCGGAATTTGCGGGGTTATGAAGAGGAGTGTTATACTACCAAGGGTTGGGGGTTGCATGCAGTTTGGGTAGGAAGATTATTACATCTATCATAATAGCTAGTCCTTGCGGAGGAAAGACACCTTGTTTGTGGGTCTTTTTGATTCTCTTTCCTTTGATTCTAATTTTCGTTTGGCCTCTTTGGGAGTCTGCGGGAGGTAAAGTTCTTATATTAGTGACGCTTTTGCTTTCTAATGATTGGCTTTTATTTTTATTTTTATTTTTATTTTTTGGATTGCAGGGCTTGAAGATGGTGATGTTTTTTAATTCATTTCCATGAAAAGATACTTGAATGCTATTCCACCAGGGTTGATTGGGTAACATGGCAATTTGAACAAATAGAATGTGTAGACTAAGAATGAGCTTTTAAGATGCAATGAACTAGTATTTGGATATTAAGGATTCCTATAAGCCATGAATGGAAGCAAATTATGATTTTATATATAGATCTAAGTGATCCACTTGCAATAAGCTACTTGTGTGGGACATTTTGAGGCCGTACACGAAAAATTTTCAGATACAATGAAATAACAAAAATTAAAACAAATACTCCGTCCAATAGTATAATGCATGCTAAAATGTGGGAATTTTTATTGGGCTTAGACCCATCACATTCCTTTTGTATTCTTATTATTATTATTATTATCAAAGTCTTGGGATGCTTAGGATCATAGATGAATTGTGTCTAGAGTGCGAAAGAAGAGATACGAAAGATTTTAGAGCTTCTATTGGAGAGAGAGGTATATACAATTAAAGATTAATCAGGTCATTGTCAAAAATAATTGAATTTCAACTGAAAATACATATGATGGCCAATACTTAAATGATTTTTGAAAAGTTGGTTAACTGATAACTCTTGTACATTAAATAATGTTAATTAAATATTGATGTACTAGTAAGTGGTAATATAAAATAAAATAAAATAAAATTCGGTCTTGCATAATTTTTGGGTTAAACCTATAGGTTTTGTGGCCGCATCACATGTTCAAACTAAATAGTGGGTTGGGACACAACATATATCTTGACAAATGACCACATGTTCAACCTAATTAAATAGTGGGTTGCGACGTAACACATATTCTGGCAAATGATGCCAAGTAGGCCCCGAAAACATAATTGGCAACCGTTTATAATTTTCTTCTCGCAAACAAGCTGCGATTGACCACGCACAAGGAACT
Source organism: Calamus simplicifolius (assembly GCA_900491605.1). Taxonomy (NCBI): domain Eukaryota; kingdom Viridiplantae; phylum Streptophyta; class Magnoliopsida; order Arecales; family Arecaceae; genus Calamus; species Calamus simplicifolius. Next base: position 1,714,728 of record UESW01003853.1, on the reverse strand, counting down.
ACTAGTTTGACCCTTGCTGCTTCTTTTTCATGATCGATAGCTCCTGAATCTAATTCCCATATCAATACACAATACCATGACTGAGGATGCATAAAGGCCAACTTGATACTACATCAAGCCTAGAAAGGTATCTGATATATCTTCATAGCTTTAAAACCTTACCCTCTTTTAAATTGAGGAATTCTAAGGACCCTTCCTAGAGGCCTATGCAAATGCCATTCTCCCCTTCAAGACCTTGCATCTATGTAGTTCGGTTTGGACTCTGCCAAGTTAGCACTCCATATGAGACCAGAAATATTTAACTAGTTGTGCTAGTAGAAATTAAAAAGGAGCTTTTTATTCCAAAGATTGGTCAATAATTTATGCTTTATAGTCTTCTATTGACAAATTTATTATCAACCAACAATACATTTGATATATCAGATGATCTAGTATTCCTTACCACCAGTGCCATCGAATCCAAGTTTCAGACAACTTCAAGTATAGGTTTCAATACTAAATTTCAATATTCAGGGCTTCTGCTCAAGAACATGAGGACTTATGACTTATAATTTGACATCAAAAATTTGTTCAACAAAATAAGCAATGCATTACCTAAGGGAATCCATCTTCGAGGAGCTATGTTAGATAAGAACACATTTACTGACCAAAAGATCAACATGTATATAACAAAGCTCTTGCAAATATTATAAATAGAAACAAACACAACCATGTTCTTAGATCCATCAATGGTGATGCTCCAGAATTTATATGCAGTATCATATTCATTCTTACATTTACAATTTATTAAATTATCATATGAAAACTGATATGATTTTGTTAAATTCATCTTAATGAAATTAAACAAATGAAATTGCTAAATTTACACCAATTACAACAGCAATCAATAATTGTATCTAACTTTAGAGAGTAACACATAGGAATCATTAGACAGATTGAAACACAATGAGACTTTGTACAAGAAGGAAGCAGAAAAAGGAAAGATGCAAAATGTTGAAAGGTAGAATTGGTTGCTAATAAGACCGCTTCATCAAGGAAGACAATATCCATTCAATCGATTGAGGAAAATTGAAGTGATTTACGTATACCTGGATCGTTAGCACCAAATGAAACATGGTTTAAGCATCCATGCAACTCATCAAGTCCCTTTCTTGTTATGTAGCTAGAGCAATTTATATCAAGATCCATTTCGAAGTAATTACACTTTTATTCCCCTATGAAACCAAGGTGATGTATGAACCACAATATATGGAACAAAGATGTTACAAGTAAAAAATTGTTAATAATGTACCAAAAAAAAATCAAAAATATTTACAGAACGTGTGCTTGTATCTAGTGTGAGTTGTGTAGCAAAAAGAGCAACTGTTTGCAGAATGAATGATGATGATGAAATCCTCAAGGTGAACCAATCTGGTTGGAACAATAGCAAACAGGCTTTTATTGCTCTCAAATCTTTTCTTTATGTAGTTTCTCGCATAGTGAATTAAGTTTAATTCTGATTAACATAATTTTGATAACCATATCTAGAACTTTTCATTAGATTCAGTTTTAAGCGAACCAACCATTTCTATAGAGCAACAAAATTGTTCATCTTTGGTGGCAAGTCAAAATACAGAATCTGCCTAATTGTCTTGTAGTTGTAACCGAAACTATTAGATCTTTGCATAAGTATTCACTTGGCAGTAAGTAAAAATGTGTGTGGTTGTTCATCCAGAAATTTCAATTAAAATGATGTGGGGACAATTAATATGTAATCTTCTATTATCACTTCAGCCAATTAGGTCACCCCGTATTTTGAGATAGCTTATGCAATCACTCCCCTTACATGATTACACATAAGCAAACTTGGTTTCTTATGGCCACTGTAAGAATGATGAAAGTCATATAGACAAGCACAAGAGCCTTCTATTAAGTATGCACTTGCCTAATTGTTGGACTTGAATAAAGTGGGCTTCTTGACTAAGGGTGAAAAAAATAGATTCGATCCATTTATTTGACCCATATTCAACCAACCATAAATGGGTTTGGATTTGGATTAAATGGATTGTAAACTGATTGACCCATTTAAACTTGTATATTAAGTGGGTTGGATTTGGGTTAATGTCCTTAACTCGTTTAAGTAATTAGTTGGGTCGGGTTAGATCGAATTGACCCATTTATCCAATAATTTATATTACTCATCAATAGGTTAAACAAGTTAAATAGGTAAAATGGGTTAAAAAAGTTGATGTTTGACATTTTTATTATTGATTAACAGGTTAGACAGATTAAATAGATCGCATCGGATTACTCATTTATTAGACAAGTTAGGTTCGAATTTGAAAATTTGATCCATTTAATAATGGATTGGGTTTAGGTTGCTAGTTTTTATAGCTAACCTATATTAGATATGATCCATTTATGATCCAATCGAATTCGTTTAGTACTCTATTTTTTTTTCATCTATAAAAAGAAAGCATGCCTCCCTCACTAGATTAGCTTGGCTACTCGGCTCTTGTAAGACTTCTTCCCATGTGGAGCTAGCATGGGTCTTTCATTCAGTATCAAAACTCAAAGCCCAGTCCAGAAGGGGACTAAAAGGATTGAATAGACCGATGAAAAAATCCTTCTACACTATGTGCGGTGCAGAAGTGTGGGCACCATGCATGATTATTGGCTGCGCGCGCATGTGACCATGTATGCGATGCAAAAATAAAAATAAAAATATTTTCGAACACGTGCAGCCACATGGGCATGGTTAGAAAGAACTTTCCTAGACCAATACTTCTTTTTTCCCATCTTCTGCACCGATATCAGTGACTAAACCACAACTGCTAATGATGGGATGGAGAAAGAACTCCCCATCAGATTGGCTCCATCTCTCCCCAGTATCTTGCATCTGTTTTCTTGAATTCAATTCAAGAGCTTATGGATGTGTATATATCATGGTCATGCATCCACATGCATAATGACTGCATTAGACGATCTTATTGTTTTATTAGATTTTTTAGTTTTACATTGGGTCAACTTAAGCGAATATGATGCGGTCAAAGCTATTTCAGGATTTGAGCATATGAAAACATGATAAATAATCAATCAAGCACTGCAACTTCTTTTTTTGCAGGTTTTAAAATCCTTAAAAAATTCTTTATTTGATTTTTATAGCCATAATTTTCTTTGAACAGGTAACTGCTTCAACCATGACCGTAAATGTTAAGAATTGAGCGCAAAATAGAAAAATATGTTGAGAGTGGGAAAGCACTAGTTTTTCATTACAAGCTTGTACAGGCTTCTGCACCACTCAAATGGAGATCCCAAAGTTTAACTGACACAGCCATTGCTTCCAACCCTTTTCTGTAAGGAACATTCAAGTCCATTGGCAAACTTTTAAGCTTTCTGCTTCACCATTTACAAACATCTGGAAAGGACTTGATGGTATCAGTCTGTAGGAAAGTCATCGAACAATGGATGGAAAACAAAGCCACTTTACCAAGAGGAAAATATTTATAGGGTCGATATGCAACTTACTCTAATGCTATGTTGAATTTGAGGACAACTCTCTTTGTCAAATCTTTGGAATAGTTTGAAATTGAATGCAAGAACCGTCCCTTCCCCATTGCAATCACCAAGGATCGATCATAGCAATGGAACATATAGACAGCTGCCAGAAGAAATGATAAGACATACCAAACAAATATCTTTCATGCATTCTATTGTAGGGTTTATCAAAGTATATCTGAAACGAATCAGTAGCCACGGTATTTTGTCAAGCATGGATTGGAGCAGTAGATTTCTTCTTATTTCTCCAGTGAAATTGAGTGAACCACCCGAGTCAAGAGCCCTAGATGCATATTGCCACCTAATAATGTGTATGAACTAAACATAAATTCAAGTTAGAGCAACTCGTACCTGCAATTAAATTGCTCTCTCACTGACTCTTGTGCGTTCTGTTCTGTGACACAGCCTTCCATCTTCATCGATATGGAGGCTGGTGTTGAATGCATAGGAGCTCTTGGAGGTGAACTAGGATTTACTTCCGTTGTGGGCATACACATGACTAACGTGCTGGATCTTGGTCCAATCCAGTCCATCCTCGAGATATCTTCAGAGCTGCTGGGCGCTGGCTGTAATTTCTAGCCTCCGGAGTGTCCTAAACCGAGGCTGCTCTTCTTTTAAAATCCAGTTCGGTAACTTGTTAAATGAGTTTTGACCCCGGTATGAGAACACCTTGCACCATTTGTTAATTATCCTATTAAAGCCAAGTTTTAAATTTAAAGTAGGTTCCAATAACATAATAACAGCGATTATAAAATAAACTCATATTCATCGACATTAATTACATGAAATAATAGAACAAAGCATTGAAAATAAAGATGGTAAAATGTAAGATTCTTGTAAATGCATTTTCGTGAAGCTAAGCGTACAAAATAGCCAAAGTTTCATGCCAATGGCAGTAGCAATCAATGATTATATAGAAAATATCTTCTTCTTCTTTTTTCTCTTTTTTTCTTCAGCTAGAAGGATGGCAAGATCCATCCTGTTCCATTTTATAGAAGTGAATAGAAACACAACCATATAGAATTTTTAGACAGGAATGCTCTGGAACTAGCTGATGGGTTAACGCACAAGGCAACACCCAACCTGTTGGGTTGAGTGACAATTTAACAAAAATAACAAGCGAGATGATATCCATTAACCTGATTGAGAAAAATTGGAGGTGGCTGATGGGATATTATATGCATGCTTAGTCTCAGATTGACATCCATGTTTCAAGCGTTCGAGAAATCCTGTGTACTTATTTGTTTTGTAGCTAAGGCAATGAATATCCAAGAAATTCTTTGTGTTCTTATTTATTTTGTAGCTAAAGCAATGAATATTCAAATCTATGGCAAAATGTTTTGAACCCTAGATAAAAGCTTCATTATTGTAAAAACCACAACATATAGAAGCATATGCTAACCAGGAAATGGTCCAATGAATGCAGCGGCCATTTATGAAACTTATATACAGAATGTGAGACTACAAATGGTCAAGTAAGATGCACTGCCAATGGCCATCCTTTTTTCAGAAAATGGCACAAAAATCGAGCCCATTTGGTTGAATGCTTCTTAATTATATTATGAATTGGCACAAAAATAAAAAAAATATTCTTTCAAAACCCACTTGAAAGAAAATTGGTAGCGGAGAGAGTTGATGTTTTCTCATTATATGCATGTTGGAGCTTCTCTTCCGCACTACTCAAATAATGATCTTTAGGATTGACAAATCCTGCCATTGTTTTCAACCTTCCTCCACGTGAGGAGGACAGAAGCCATTGAAGTAACTTTAATCCTTTCCATGTCATCATAAAAATCTCTGCAAGAGACTAGATAGCATCAATAGATAGGGAAGACATAAGCTACCATCTAGTCTATCAAAATTACATCATTACTAATAAGGCTCATAAGCAACTTACGTACCTAACCTATCCTGATGATACTGAGGAGAAATCTCTGTCAGAATCATTAGATAATTTAGCATATAATTCAAGGCCCATCACATTCTCATCACGGAGGACATAGTAAGGAGGCAGCTATCAAGAAATAATTAAAAAAAATTAATACTAAGCAAGCATCACTTATAATAACAATACAGTGGATTATTGCAGTAAATGTGAAACATACCCAAGTATATGTTCAGGGCATCTGAACTTAATTTCTCATGCGTCTTCGAAGATGAATGGTCGAAGTGCTGAACAATCTTCCAAGATGAATGGTCGAAGTGCTGAACAATGGAAAATGATTCGGAGCAGGAAACTTCTACTTACGTCTGCATTGGAATTCAGTAAAAAATATGTCAAAAATTTCAAATGCTGGGCTGTTTCATCAAATATATATTGTGAATAAATTAAACAGAGATTTGACTTTGAGTCTGAGCAACGCAATACCTGAAATACCCATGACTTTGATTTTGTCTCAGGCGTTATCATCATCTTTCATATCTTCTTCATCATCGTCTAGGTTGGTACTGAATGAGAAGGGAGTCTTGGAGATGAACTTGGATTTGCTTGGAGTGCGCGCGCATGCACGTACGAAATGTGTTGGATCTTGGGCCAATCTAAGCCATCCTTGAGGCATCTCCGGAGTAGCTGTTCGCTGGCAAAGATTTTTAGCTTCTCCAGAGTGGGAAATGGGGTTGCCCTGGTCTTCCTCCTGAAAACCACTGCGGAAGCGACTCCATGGTTTCATCTTCAAGCCATAGGAATTGTAGTGAAGAAAGGTTTGAAATCCCACCGAGTGTTTCCAGGCTGCCGCAATTTATTATGAACAAATATGTCAAACAAATGGCGTGCTGACCAAGGCAGGCAGGTAGACACCGTAACTTTGGGCAGTCTCTGACTATCAACGTGTCAAGCAAGGAAAGATTCTAATGCCATGCTCCTCCTCCCACTGCCATGTCTCCAAGTTTTGCATGTTTTCCAATCTCAGATTTGTCAACTTGGGGAACAAAACTCTTCCTCCACCGCGATCAGCTTCGTATCCCAAAAATTCGGGTCCTATGGTCACGACTGTGGGTGCCCCTTTTATCCAAAGGTAGTTCAAAATGGGGAGCTTTCCAAGGGATGGGAGTTGTGCACATCTGCTACAATTTTGAAGAACTAACCGTCTAAGATTTTGGAGGGGCGAGCCAATGCTACCATTGCTTACCATCCAACTGGGGTAATGGAGACCGAAGAAATCATGAATTTCAAGATTTTGCAGAGATGGTGATGGACAGAGTGCCACCTCGAAAACCTCCTCAATTGTCTCTTCCTCTCCATATCGAGCTTCACCTGACGTGCAGTGAAGGAATAGATCGTCGAGGTTTGCCTTATTTTGCAGTATGCTACCTTGTCTTACAGCGGCCTCGGTCCATGCCCTCTCCAATTTTTGAATTTCCAGAGCCCTCAGCTGGGTCAAAGATCTCAATTCTTCCAAGGTACACCAACTATCACGAGATTGTCGGTGGCCCCGATTGCCATTGTTCACCACGATTCCAAGTAAAAGGTTAAGATTGTGCAGCCTCCCAACTTCTGCAGGTATAGCTTCCAATTTTGGTGCATGAAGATAGAGGCATCTTAGATTGCGTAATTTCCCGATGGCTTTAGGAAGATTACGCAGCTCTGTGCAGCCACGGAGGTTCAAGAATTGCAGATTTACTAGGTTCCTTATGCTCTTTGGTAGCTCCTTTATATCTGACCAGGAGAGATCCAAGTACCTTAGCTGTACGAGAACTCCCAAAGATTCCGGTAACCTACTGATCCTCGATTGTCGAAGCATAAGGACTCTTAGATGCTTTTTGCTCTTAATCAGATCATTGACGTCATTTTCTTCCATCACTAATCCATCTAGCATCAGAGTTCTCCAAGAGTCGTCCCTTCTGGTTGCATCGACCACTACATTCGACTTCTCCCCTCCTACCGCGCGTAGGCGACGCAGCTTCACTGAGGAGGAGCAACCCTGGCGTTGTTCATTTGCATCTGTCATAAAAAAGACCTCGTCTTGTGTTAAGAAAAGAGCAAGAGACCGCAGTTTGTCATGCATGCTGCACATACTTTGATCATAATATCCAGGATGTGGTTGTAGAAGGCTTCTCTGAATCAACTCCCTGAAATAACTTTCACCTATCACTTCCGGCATGGTATCTCCTTCGGCTCTGACAAATCCTTCAGAGATCCAACATTGAACAGCCCGATATCGCCTCAGCGAGTCCTTAGGGAATAGAGAGCAGTAAAGAAAGCACTGCTTCAGGTGGCATGGTAGGTCCTCATAGCTAAGGTACAAGGCCCCTTCCACCCCTTCAGGAAGTTTGCTCAAAGACCAAGCAAAGCTTTTCAGACTTCGTCCCATGCCTTCCTAGTCTTGTCCTTCATGCACAGAACCCCTCCAACAGTCTTGATGGCTAGCGGGAGACCGCCACATTTCTCAACAATCTGCTTCCCAATTTCCTCTACATTCTCCATTTCTCCCTCCTCACCACCCAACTCCACCTTCTTACAAAGCAATTCCCAGCCTTCTTCGGGAGACATCAGTTCCATCGGATGGATATGCGCTGCCTTCATCCCTTTCGCAACTCCTTCATTCCTCGTTGTGACCAATATTCTGCTACCACTCGCACCACTTCGCAAAGGATTTCTTAGCAAATCAATCCATACTTGTGTGCTCCATACGTCATCCAAGATAATCAAGAATTTCTTATCTCTAATAGCATTTTCAACCTTGGGCTCGAGCTGAGTTCTGCTATAAGCCTCACGGTAATCAACATTTAAGCTATTAAGAATATCTCTCAGTACACCAATATCTGCAAATTCTTTTGAGACACAAACCCATGCCCTCAAAGGGAAACTGGCTTTTATCTCTTCATCATTATATATGTTCTGAGCTAAGGTGGTCTTGCCTATTCCCCCAATCCCCGTAACAGCAAGTACTTGAATGTGTTTTTGAGTTTCCTTGGTTAACACATGCACAAGTTTTCTTGTATCCTCAACAATCTTCATTCCAGCAATATCAGACTCAACCAAAGGGGATGTTATACGACTTATTCCACCAGAAGTAGTACTTGATGAAGTGGATGATGATGGTAAGTGGAATTGTGCTCTTTCTTTATTGATATCCTCTAGCCTATCATTGATACTTTTAATTCTTTTACCAATACTGTGGCGAACTGGTAACTGAGCAAAGCAGGAACATGGCAAGGGAAGGTTTGGGCGTACCAGCAATGTTTTTGTTTGATATTCATCGATGGTATCGTCATCATACATGACATCCTTTAGTCGGGCCAACCATTGTTGAAGGACAGGGTCATCAATCGCCATCTTCTCAGCAACCCCAAGGACTCCCATAATCAATCTTGTCTTGTTATATAGTTTTTGAAGTTCTCCTTTCACCTCTGACAGCATCACGAATTCATTGCTAATCAAGATAGCTAACCTCTCAACAAACATTCTTACGAACGCTTCAAGAACCATTGCTAACCGTTTTCTAGTCTCTCAAGGAATTGAAGTGAGGTTTTAGCTCAAGAGGGAAAGTAATGAAATCTTTGTGGGAGTTCACAATTCCTTCCGAAGCATGTATACGTTTTTTCTGGCCATTGGCATGAGTGCTAATTTCTTGTCGTAAAGTAGCTAGTTTATTTTAAGATGAAGACTATAGGAGCAGAGACTCCACGACACCGGAGAAACCATTTATTTACAGCTTGAAAAGTTGGATTGGATTGTCGCCTACTTCTTCAGGAGTGCAACCTGCAACCTACCACTGACTTTTTGTTCACCACCGAGGGTCCGTCGGTCCACCACACAGAAAAATGGAACAAGCGAAGAAAAGATTGCCCCCACTTGTGCGCGATATCATTTGTTGTCTGGACGCACGGTTATCTGTTAGAAATCTATATTCAATAATTCATGATAAGTTTAAATAAAATAGATGAACAAGAAATAGAACCGTTTTTGGACAGAAGCTTGCTTGATTGCAATGTCCTAAGACAGAAATTTTCCACTCCTTCCTTGTGCTTAGAAGATCTGTGAGTGTCTGTCTTCCCAGGATTCGACTGTCAATAATCCAAATTCTTAGCACTAGAATTTAGACTCTGACAAACTGGAATTGTTCCCCTCTTTAGTATATGTGCTCTCAAGGATAGAAAAACGAAACTTCAATGCAAAAAAACTCAGATTAAGTATTCAATTTATAGAAAACAGTTTGCCTCTTCAAAAGGACATGTCCTTTGACATTCAAATTCAAATTTTTGTGGCTTTTCGAAAAAAAATAGTTATATATAACTACATGTCCCAAGGCCCAATCTTTGATTTATTTAATAATAATAATTTATTTATATATTCAAGCTCAAGAACCACTAGAACCTACTAGCTTTGGTTCTTCAAAATCAAAGACTTAAGGCTTTGTGTACTTTTAAGCTTCTAGTCCCTTTTTGTTTTAACCAATGTAGGACTAAAGGTTTTCTACTCAAAGGACTAAAAGTTTTTTATTCAAAATATATTTATTCTAACATTATCTTAGCTTGTGGGTACGGGAAGGTAATTTGATTTTTTTTTTCATTTGCTTCTTTTCCACGAGGGAATCACTTCTTTCGCATGAGGCCTTGTCACTGGGCCCACAGCTCACATATCTTCGTCACGGTGGTCACCATTTGTCTCTTTCCAGCGAAGAATCCATTCCACATGAGACTATAGAGCAGAGTCTCCACGCCACCGGAGAGAGCATTCCCACCACTCATCCTTGAACGCGCTATCCATTATTGCCTAGACGCGTTATGTTAAATTGTGGACGGGAAGGTATTTTATTTTATTTTTTTCATTTGCTTCTTTTCAATATAAGGAATCACTTCTTTTAGGTACGGCCATGTTAGTGCTGTTTTTTTTATTTTTTATTTTTTTTTGCATAGGTAGTCGGTAAGGTCTTTGTGTACCGCGCGCAATGCAAGTCGCATATATCACGCACCGTGATTGACCGTATGTGAATGGCTATTCATCATCAAGAATAAATGTTCTTTCATGCACCGCATGTGCAGTTGCACGCATGCATGACCAATCAATGCATATTGCGCCTGCTTCTGCACTGCATTCGATGCAAAAAAAAAACTTTTCCGTGGTGGGTAAAAGTTAAGGAAAAGACTTTGTACACCGCCTCCCGAGAAGCAAGTCCTATATGGGCTACACCGTTCTTTTTTATTGGTCCACATACGCATGACACCCATTAAAACTATTAAGACAACTTTACACATCCTGAGAGAAAAATTTATGATACCCCAGTTTTAAGCTTACGACACCGTAGTTATAAAGTTAAGATACCCGTTCAAAAAGCAAAAAAAAAATTACGACACCCCAGTTTTAAATTTACGACACCATAGTTATAAAATTAAGATATCCATTCAGAAAGCAAAAAAAAAAAAAATGATATTCTAGTTTTAAACTTACGATACCCTAGTTTTAAACTTACGACATCCTAGTTTTAAACTTAAGACACTCATTTTGTACAAAAATTTCAAAAAAATAGCGGTCTGACGTGCATTAATACCCGTTTAGCTTTTTTTTAGAATTTGTGTACAGACACATTTTCTGAATGGGTGTCGTAAGTTATAACTACGGTGTGGTAAGCTTAAAACTTAGGTATCGTAAGTTTTTTTTTTTTGCTTTCTTAATGAGTGTCTTAATTTTATAACTACGGTATCGTAAGTTAAAAATTAGGTAAGTTTTTTTTTGCTTTCTTATTAGGTGTCTTAATTTTGACGTGACATGCATTAATATCCGTTCAGCTTTTTTTTTGGATATATAGACACATTTTTTAAGGGGTGTCGTAATCTTATAACTACGGTGTCGTAAGTTTACAATTGGTCGTAATTTTTTTTTTCTTTCTGAACGGGTGTCTTAATCTTATAGCTACGGTATTGTAAGCTTAAAACTAGGGTGTCGTAAATTTTTTCCTCGGAATGTCGTAAAGCTTTCTTAACATTTTTTAATGGGTATCATGCATATGTGAACCAATAAAAAGGAACGGTGCAGCCCACGTAGGACTTGCTGCACCGAAGGCAGTGTACAAAATCTTTCCCAAAAGTTAAAGGTAAACAAAGAGGTGTGATATCTGAGCCCATGGCCCACATATCTTCGTCATGATGGTGACCATTTTTGTAGCTAGGGCAATTGAAGTGATTTATGTATACCTGGATGGTTAGCCTCAGATGGAGCATGGTTTAAGCATCCATGCACCTCATCAAGTCTCTTTCTTGATATGTAGCTAGGGCAATTCACATCAAGGTCCATTTCGAAGAAATTCTACTTTAAATCCCTAATGAAACCAAGATGATGTGAGAACCACAATATACGGAACAAAGATGTTGCAATTAGGAAATTATTAATAATGTACAAAAAAAGAAAAAAATGTTAATAGAACGTGTGCTTGAATCCAATTATGTGAGTTGTGCAGCAAAAAGAGTAACTATTTGCAGAATGAATGATGATGAAGAAATCCTCAAGGTGAACCAATTTGGTCGAGACGGCAGCAAACAGGTCTTTATTGCTCTCAAATCTTTTCTTTATGTAGCTTATCGCATAGTGAATTAACTTTAATTCTCATTAATATAATTTTAATAACCATATCTAGAACTATTCATTAGGTTCAGTTATAAGCAAGTCAACCGTTTCTATAGAGCAACAAAATTGTAAGTCTTTGATGGCCAGTCAAACTATAGAATTTGCCTAATTGTCTTGTTGTAACCAAAATTCTTAGATCTCTGCATGAGTATTCACTTGGCAGTACATAAAAATGTGTGTAGCTGTTCATCTAGAAAATTGGTATGGATCAAAATGATGTGAGGATAGTTAATATGTGATCTTATATTATCACTTCAGCTATTTAGGTCATCGTCTATTTTGAGAAAGCTTACACAATCACTCCTCTTACATGATTACACATTGGCAAGCTTGTTTTTTAATGACCACTGTGAGAACTGTGAAAATCATGTAGATAAGTGCAAGAGCCTTCTAGTGAACTTAAATATAAGGTGCTTTTAGACTAAGGATGGCAAAATGGATCTGATCTGTTTATACTATCTGTATTCGATCCACCATAAATGGATTTAGGTTTGGGTTAAAAAGGTTTGGATTATAAATGGGTTGGCTTATCTAAACCTATATATTAAGTGGATCAGATTTGGGTTTAATGTTCTTAACCTATTTAATCTGTTTAACCCATCTAAGTAATTAGTTGGATTGGATTGGATTGATCCATTTATCCAATCCATTTATATTGCTGGTTTATAGGTTAAACAGATTAAATGGGTTAAACAGACTAAAAAAGTTGACATCTAATCATTTTATTGTTGATTAACATGTTAAATGGGTCGGGTCAGATTACATGTTTATTAAACATCAGATTCGAATTTGAAATTCTGATTCATTTAATAAATGATTGGCTCAAGTTGATAATTTTTATGGCAACTTTTATTAGACTCGATCCATTATGATCCGATCCGTTTGCCACCCTTATTCTTGACCAGCATCTTGAATCTGTTTTCTTGAATTCAATTCAACAGCTTATGGACGTGTCCACATCATGATCATACATCCACATACATAATGACTGCATTAGACAATCTTAGTGTTTCTTTTTAGTTTTACATTGGGTCAAGCTATGCGAATTTGATGCTGTCAGAGGTATTTCAGGATTTGAGCATCTGGAAACATGATTAATAATCAAGCACTGTGACCTTTTTTTGCAGGTTTTAAAACCCTCAAAGAATTCTTTATTTGATTTTTATAACCGTATTTTCCTTTGAATAGGTAACTGCTTCAACCATGACTGTAAATGTTAAGAATTGAGTGCAAAAGATAGCAAATTCATACTTTATACTCACGAGAAACATAAGGGGGTAATGATATGAATGTTTATAGCGATAAATAAAAGAGCTAATGGTTCCTTACTTGTAAAGAGAAAAATATGTTGAGAGTGGGAAAGCGCTAATTTCTCATTACAAGCATGTAGAGGCTTCTAATTCTGCACTATTCAAATAGAGATCCCAAAGTTTAACTGACACTACCACTGGTTCCAAACCTTTTCTGTAAGGAACATTCAAGTCCATGGGCAAACTTTTAAGCTTTCTGCTTCACCATTTACAAATATCTGGAAAGAACTTGATGGTATCAGTCTGTTGGAAAGCCATTGAACAATAGAAAACAAAGACATTGCGCTGCGAGGAAAATATCTATAGGATTGATAAGCAACTTACTCTAATGCTATGTGAAGTTGAGAACTCTCTTCATCAAATCCTTGGAATAGTTTGAAATTGAATGCAAGAACCGTTCCTTCCCCATTGCAATCACCAAGGATCATAGCAGTGCGATATTTAGGCAGCTGCCAGAAGAAATGATACAGACATACCAAACAAATATCTTCATACATTTTAATGCAGAGATTATCAAAGTAAACCTGAAACATACTTGAAAATTAGCAATCAGTAGTCGAGATATTTTATCAAAGCGAAATTGAGTGAACCACACAAGTCAAGAGCCTCAGATGCATATTGTCATTAATAATGCGTATGAACTAAACATAAGTTCGAGTTAGAGCAACTCATACCTTCAATTAAATAACTCTCTCACTGACACTTGTGCTTTCTATTCCATGTCACTACCTTCCATCTTCATCGTCATGGTGTTGGAAACTAAACTTGATTGTTCGAAATTGCTGCATAGGAAATTGCTGCATAGGAAGTTGATGTTATTTAATTGCTGCATAGGAAGTTGCTATTTTGAATTAAGTATTGTGGAAGACCAAGAGTCATTTTGTAATTATAAAAGGCCATGTATCCCTTCACGTTTCAGCATGAAAAAAAAAAGAAAGAATCCAGAAATTTGCCCAAAAGAAAATATCTTCTCCTCTTCCAACAAATTTGGTATCAGAGCCACAAAAGATCCATGGCCTCCATGAACTTTGTTCAATCCCAAATACCCAAACTCACCAAAGACAACTATGACAACTGGAGTATTCAAATGAAGGCTTTACTTGGATCCCTTGATGTTTGGGATCTTGTAGAAGACGGCTACATGGAGCCGACCGAAGGTGAAGCAATACTCACACAAGAGCAAAGAAAGCAACATAAGGAGTCAAAAAAGAAAGAAAAGAAGGCTCTCTACACACTATACCAAAGTGTAGATGAAGGCACATTCAAGATTATCGCTGGAGCTACAACATCAAAGGAGGCATGAGACTTATTGCATAAGGCACATAAAGGAGCAGAAAAGGTGAAAAAGATTTGGCTACAATCTTTGAGGTCTGAATTTGAATCTTTCAAAATGATAACTGGGGAGTCAATTTCTAATTATTTTTCAAGATTGATGTCTATAGTCAATCAATTGAAAAGAAATGGTGAAGAAATTACTAATGTTCGAATCATGGAGAAAATTTTGCGCTCTTTAGATGCAAAATTTGACTTCATTGTTGTAGCCATTGAAGAATCAAAGGACTTAGAAGAGATGACTATAGAGCAACTCATGGGCTCTTTACAAGCACATGAGCAAAAGCTGTCTAAAAGGATGGAGGAAAAACCCATCGAGCAAGTACTTCAAACAAATCTTACACTACAAGAAAAAGGTGATCTTAAAGATCAAACAGTTTCCATGGTCGAGGCCGTGGAAGAAGAGGAAGAGATGAAAGATTTCATCAAGATCAACCTCAAAGAAGTCAAGGAGACATAAGAGACCACCATGCCCGAGGTCGTGATAGAGGAAGATTTTTTAATCCTAGAGGAAGAGGAAGGTATGGACAACAAGCACTACAATGTTTTATTTGCAAAAAATATGGGCACTATGCTAAAGATTGTTGGTACAAAGATAATGTTAATTATGTTGATGAGAAAATCCATTTTACAAAAGAACAATAAGAAGAAGTAACTCTACTTTTGGCCTACAATAACATTACTGGTGCTATCAAAGAAGTACTTGGTATCTAGACACAGGTGCTAGCAATCATATGTGTGGGATAAAGGACATATTTTTTAAGATGGATGAAAGCTTCAAAGGCTCGGTAACTTTTGGAGACTTCTCTAAAAGGCCAGTTGAAGGGAAAGGTAAAATCCTTATCAAGCTTCAAAATGGCACTCAAAATTTTATTTCAGATGTCTATTATGTTCCAGATATTTAAAATAACATTCTTAGTTTGGGCCAATTGCTTGAAAAAGGCTATGACATTCACATGAAAGAATTGGGTCTTTCTATCGGAGACAACAACAATACGCTTATTGCACATGTTCCTATGTCAAAAAATAGAATGTTTGAGCTAAGTTTGCATGTTGATGGCTCCTCTTGTATGTTAACACAAAGTCTTGATGACTCTACTCTATGGCATCTTAGATATGGACATTTAAACTTTGATGGATTAAAACTTTTGTCTAGCAAGAATATGGTGACAGGAATGCCTTGGCTGAAAATGTCTAAGGAAAAATATGAAACTTGCATAGTTGGAAAGCAACAAAGGAGAACCTTCATTTCAGGAAGATCAAGAAGAGCAACAAAACCATTTGAATTGATACATTCAGATGTTTGTGGCCCAATCAAACCAACAACTATGGGAGGTAATGAATATTATCTTTCCTTCACTGATGATTATTCTGGAAAGACATGGGTTTATTTATTAAAAAAAAGAGTGAAGTGTTTCAGAAATTTAAGGAATTTAAGTTGCTTGTTGAAAAACAAAGTGGTTTTCAAATTAAAGCTTTGAGATCGGATCGTGGTGGTGAGTATTATCCAAAGAGTTTTCAAATTTTTTCAAAGCACAAGGATTTTTTCATCAAGTTACTATGCCTTATTCACCTTAGCAAAATGGGGTTTCAGAAAGAAAAAATTGAACTATTTTAAATATGGTTCGATGTATGTTGAAAGATAAAAATGCCTAAAGAATTTTGGAGAGAAGCAGTTGCTTGTGCAGTTTATTTGTTGAACAGATTTTCATCAAAAAGGCTTCACAATATGACACCTGAGCAAGCATGGAGTTCATACAAGCCAAAGGTTGATCATCTTCGCATTTTTGGAAGTGTTGCTTATGTCAAAGTGCCTGATGAGAAAAGGATCAAACTTGATGACAAAGGAGAAAAGTGTATTCTTTTAGGATATGCTGAAAATTCAAGTGGCTATAAGTTGTATAATCCTATTACAAAGAGAGTGATTTTTTCAAGAGATGTTGAATTTGATGAAAAGCAAATGTGGAGCTGGCAAGATAACAATAAAAATGCAAGAAAATAATGAAGAAGAAGAGTCACAACATCAAGAAGAAATTCCATCAACTCCACAACAAGTCCAAGACATGCATCTCCACAAGAAAGTTCCAGTGGCTCATCCTCAAATAGAGCACACAAAACTCGAGTGTGCAAGAATTGCTTGAAGTCACAAGGCGTCTTGATGCTAATGATTATACTATGTTTTATCTTTTTTACAGGTTATGATCCAATTGAGTTTTATGAAGCAAATAAAGAAAAAAAATGGAGAAATGCCATGCATGAAGAAATTTCATCAATAGATAAAAATGACACTTGGGAACTCACAAATCTTCTCCAAGGTATCAAGCCATTGGAGTCAAATGGGTGTATAAAACAAAAACAAATGCAAGTGGAGAAATAGAAAAACACAAAGCCCGCTTGGTAGTAAAAGGCTACAAACAACAATATGGCATTGACTATGATGAAGTTTTCTCTCCTGTTGCTCGAATGGAAACGGTACGATCATTTCCTTAGCAGCTCAAATGAAATGGAAAATTTTTCAAATGGATGTGAAATCAGCTTTTTTGAATGGATATTTGAATGAAGAAGTCTATGTAGAACAACCTTTGGGTTTCATTCAAAAAGGATAAGAAGACAAAGTCTACAAACTCAAACGAGCTCTTTATGGATTGAAACAGGCTCCACGAGCTTGGAATATAAGGATTGACAAGTATTTTGCTGAAAATGGTTTTCAAAATGCCTTCTTGAACATTCTCTTTATATGAAGTCTAATCATGTTGGTGATGTTCTATTTGTTTGTCTATATGTGGATGATTTGATATTCACAGGAAATAATCTTGCAATATTGAAGTTTTCAAGACTTCAATGATCAAAGAATTTGAAATGACAGATTTTGGCTTAATGTCTTATTTTCTGGGTATTGAAGTAAATCAATCAGATGAAGGCATATTTATTTCACAAAGCAAATATGCAAAGGAAATTTTGGAGAAATTCAAGATGAAGAATTGCAATTCAAGCACCACCCCAATTGAATACAATACTAAATTAAGTAAGATGGAGAAGGAGATCTTGTCAATCCAACATATTATAAAGTTTGGTTGGAAGCTAAGATATCTTACAAATACAAGGCCGGATATTGCTTATAGTGTTGGAGTTATAAGTCGTTACATGGAGAAGCCAAGAATGAATCATTTAATTGTTGCAAAAGAATCCTTCGATATATCAAAGGTACGCAAGATTATGGTATTTTCTATTCATCTACTAATCCAATAAAATTAGTTGGTTTTTGTGATAGCAATTGGGCAGGAGATATTGATGATAGAAAAAGTACGAGTGGATTTGTCTTTTATATGGAAGTGGAGCATTTACATGGTCTTCAAAGAAACAACAAATTGTTACACTTTCATCATATGAAGCAGAGTATGTTGCTGCAGCAAATTGTGTTTGTCATGCACTTTGGCTTCAAAGACTACTACAACAAATGAAGATTTCATATGAAGAGCCAACCAACATTTTTGTTGATAACAAATCTGTTATACAACTTGCAAAAAATTCAGTCTTCCATGATCGAAGTAAGCATAGTAATACAAGATTTTACTTCATTCGAGATTGTATCAAAAATCAAGAAGTACAACTTCTCCATATTTCAACAAAAGATCAGGTAGCTGATATCTTCACAAAAGCCCTCAAGGAAGAAGAGTTCAAGAAGTTTAGAAGCATGCTTGGAGTCATGAAGAATCAAGTTTAAAGGGGGGTGTTGGAAACTAAACTTGATTGTTGGAAATTGCTGCATAGGAAATTGGCTGCATAGGAAGTTGATGTTATTTAATTGCTACATAGGAAGTTGATGTTATTTAATTGCTGCATAGGAAGTTGCTATTTTGAATTAAGTATTGTGGAAGACCAAGAGTCATTTTGTAATTATAAAAGGCCATGTATCCCTTCACGTTTCAGCATAAAAAAATAGAAAGAATCCAGAAAATTTGCCCAAAAGAAAATATCTTCTCCTCTTTCAACACATGGAGGCTGGTGTTGAATGCATAGGAGCTCTTGCAGGTGAGCTAGGATTTACTTTCATTGTGGGCATACACATTTGAACGTGCTGGATCTTGGCCCAATCCAGTCCATCCTCGAGATATCTCAGAGTAATTGGGCGCTGGCTTTAATCTCTAGCTTCCGGAGTGTTGTAACCGAGGCTGCTCTTCTTAAAATCTGGTTCGGTAACTTGTTAAATGAGCTTTGACCTCCGTATGAGAACACCTTGCACCCAATTGTTGATTATCCTATTAAAGCCAAGTTTTAAATTAAAAGTAGGTCCCAATAATATAATAACAGCTTTTTATAAAATAAACTCATACTCATCAACATTAATTACGTGAAATAATGGAACAAAACATTGGAAATAAAGATGGCAAAAGGTAAGACTCTTGTAAATGCATTTTCGTGAAGCTAAGCATAGAAAACAGCCAAAGTTTCATGCCAATTGCTTATATAGAAAATATCTTCTTCTTCTTCTTCTTTTTCCTCCCTCAGCTAAAAATTAAGATGGCAAGATACACCTTGTTCATTTTACGGAAGTGAATAGAAACACAACCATGCAGAATTTTTAGATAGATGCTGTGAAACACAACACCCTACCCGTACGTGGTGTTGAATGACAATTTGACAAAAATAACAAGTGAGATGATCATTAACCATTGAGAAAATTTTGAGGTGGCTGAGGGATATTATATTTGCATGTTTAGTCTCAGATTCACACCCATGTTTCAAGTGTTCAAGAAAATCTGAGTCCTTATCTATTTTATAGCTAAAGCAATGAATATTCAAGCCAATGGCAAAATGTTTTGAACCCTAGACAAAAGATTCATTATTGTGAGAACCACAACATACAGAAGCATATGCTGAACCAGGAAATGGTCTAA
>UESW01003853.1:1608430-1692283 GCA_900491605.1 Calamus simplicifolius | reverse complement strand
CGCATCATGTCTCCAGCCACATCAGCGCCGTTTTTCAGAGGCGTGCAGATCCCAGTGGCTACGATTGGCGCCACGTATCGCCAGCCACGAGGGAGTTTTATTTTTCTGAGTTTCAGGTAAACTTATTAAATACAATTTATCAGTGATATAAATTCTTAAAGTTAATAAATTCAGAAACTAACTGTTTATTTTAATGCAGAAAAAGTTTACGTGGGATCCTGCCACCCATGATGCCATTAGGGCAGCATGGGAGGCTCTGACGCGACGCCGATACTCCGACATGCTTCATCGTTGGAGGTCATCGGGTCAGCGTCCTGCGCACGTGCCAGAGGGTATTTGGCACGAGTGGCAGCAGGCCTGGGAGTCCGATGGCTGGCGCAGGAGGTCCGCATCAGCCAGCACGAACCGCCGATCTGAGAAGGGCGGTCCTGGCACGGGTCTCTCCCGTCATACTTCGGGCTCCATTTCGATTCAGGAGCACAGACGGCGTATGGTAAGAAAACATAAATATTTTAATTACTATTTTAGTTATTTACAAATATTTGTATTAATATCATTTTTTTATTGTTATAGTCTGAGCAGGAGGGCGGAGATCCTGGTGAGTTTCGTCTATTCAGGGCGACACACACCAGGAGGGACGGCTCCTGGGTCGACACGCGATCACGGGAGGTTGCGGTAAGAAATTAGATTTATGTAGTATCTGTTTAATTTCTAAAATTTTATTTCGAGAAATTTATTAACTCATTTATTGTTGATTTCATAATTTCAAGACACGAGTCGAGGAGCTTCGCTCCCAGGCATCGCAGGTCGACTCTACTGATGGGGAGACGCCCGTCGAACTCTCAGCAGAGGAGAGTCGACGTGTGTTTTTGGAGGCTGTTGGTGCCCAGCCACGAGACCGCAGGGTCTATGGTCTGGGCACTAGAGCTTCTACATTTTTTCCCCATCAGGCCTCCAGCTCGCGAGTTCCTGGTGATCTTCCTCCCGAGCGTTTACAGGAGCTTCGCAGATCTATTGCAGAGGAGGTTCGCAGGAGGTCGAGCAGGATTTTGAGGATCGTATGCGAGGCCGGGATCAGGAGGTTGCAGACATGCGAGATGAGATGCATTATTTGCGGGATATGGTTAGCGCTTGTCGCAGAGTCTTCAGCCTCCACAGCCTCCACGTGATCGTTCAGATTCTTGATGTATTTTTTTTCTTTTTTATGTTGTAAAAACTTCAAAATTTTAATATATAAATTATTTTTGAAATTATTATTGTTTGGATTGAGTGAAAAATGTTTGTATCAATATTTAGATTTAACGAAATTGTATTAACCGTTTTAATTTTTAATCATTTAAATATTTTTAAAAAAAATTTGCGACGCATTAGCGACTGAATTGCATCGCTAATATTTTTAAAATATTATTATTAAATATTGCGACGCAATGACCTGGCATCGCAATAATTTAAAAATAAATTTAATAGCGACGCATTAGCGACTAAATTGAGTCGCTATTTTATCTTAAAAATTATTTTAAAAATATGCGACGCAATTACCTTGCGTCGCAATATTTTAAAATAATTTTTATTTGCGACGCATTAGCGTCGCAATATTTATTTTTTAAAAAATTAATTATAAATATTGCGACGCAATTTGCGTCGCAATATTTAATAATAATTTTTTAAAAAATTAATTTTAAATTCGATGCAATTAGTGCGTCGCAATATTAATAATTTTTTAAAAAAATTAATTTTAAATATTGCGACGCAATTGTGCGTCGCAATATTTAATAATAATTTTTTTTAACTAAATTTTTTTTTAAATTTAGCGACGCATTTGCATGCGTCGCAATATTGCGACGCAATGTGCATCGCAAGAGCGTCGCAGAGTCGCAATATTGCGACGCAATTGCGACAAAAGGGTATTGCGACGGACAGTTGAGCGACGCCCTCGTTGCGTCGCTATTGCATCGCAATATCATGTTTAGCGATGCAATTGCGACGCATTTGGGCGTCGCAATATTTAAAATCTCTTGTAGTGGTATACTCATGGTACTATTTATCAAATTAAATAGCAAAATTTAATTTTATCTCATTTTTCAATTAATGCAATATATATCAATATAGCATTTAAATACATAATTTTTATATTCTAATAAATTATAAAAATTATAATAAATGGCTTACTTACCTCAGTACGCTAATCCCAAACTGTAAATCAGCTATGTAGATATCTGGTTACCTACAGCATTAATTTTACAATTAAATCTCAAAAATTGGAATAATGAAGCATCCCCTAAGGTCTACCCAGTCTAATCCTGGACCCAACTTTGGGCTCGAATATCTCCAATATATAAGCCCGAATGGAAAAATAAAATATTTCAAGAAACTAGAATCAACGCCGAATCGGGCCATATTTTTATTTCTCCATTTTCGGCATAATACGGGGCCCAAAATGCAGCCCAAAATGGCTCGTGAGCTGGCCCAACGTGGGACGGCCCAGGAGGCCCATGGCTTCTTCCCCATGCGCTTCCCCTGTTTCACCCGAAACAGGGGGGGAGCCGTGCCGACGGCCAGAGCCACCGCCGGCCAATTCCTGGGCAGCCCGGCCATCGACGACCGGGCCAAAGCCGGCTGCCGCCTCCCTTTCCCTCTCTTTTTCCCTCTATTTCTCTCTTTCTCTCCCGTTCTCCCGCGGCACGAATCGTGCCGATGGCACGGCCGGCCACCATGGCCGACCGGACCCTCACCGGACGGTCGCCCATCGCCGGTGAGGGCCACCGGCCGCCGCCTAAGCCCGGCGAGGCGATCGGCGCTCCGCCGGGCCCGAACCAAGCCGTGAACCGGCTTGGTTTCGTAAGAAGGGAGGCCGCCTCTCTCCCTCATTCTCTCTGTCTCTCTCTCAATCTCTCTGTTTCTTACTTGAGGCTGGGGGGGGATGAGAATGGAGGAGGGGTGCTCCCCCCCTCCTTATATCGTGGCAAGGGGAGGTTAGTCCTTCCCTTGTGCTCGTGTGAAGGGGGCGCGTCGGCGCCTCCTTCCGCCACGCCAGGTCAACAATGGCGAAGGAAGGGCGGCGCCTCCCTTCCTTCGTCAAAGAAGGCGGATCCTCACATGGTGAGGATCCGGGGGTTCACATATAGAAAATATCTTCTTCTTCTTTTTCCTCCCTCATCTAAAAATTAAGATGGCAAGATACACCTTGTTCATTTTACGGAAGTGAATAGAAACACAACCATGCAGAATTTTTAGATAGATGCTGTGAAACACAACACCCTACCCGTACGTGGGGTTGAATGACAATTTGACAAAAATAACAAGTGAGATGATCATTAACCATTGAGAAAATTTTGAGGTGGCTGAGGGATATTATATTTGCATGTTTAGTCTCAGATTCACACCCATGTTTCAAGTGTTCAAGAAAATCTGAGTCCTTATCTATTTTATAGCTAAAGCAATGAATATTCAAGCAATGGCAAAATGTTTTGAACCCTAGACAAAAGATTCATTATTGTGAGAACCACAACATACATAAGCATATGCTGAACCAGGAAATGGTCTAATGCATGCAGCGGCCATGTGTAAAACTTATATACAAAATGTGAGACTACAAAATGGTCAAATCAGATGCACTGCCAATGACCATCTTTTTTTCCTAGAAAATGGCAAAGAAAGAATCACAAAAATTGAGCCCATTTGGTTGGACAATCTTCTAATTATATTTATTATGAGTTGGTACAAAAATGAAAAAATTATACTTTCAACACCCACATGAAAGAAAATTGGTAGCGGAGAGAGTTAATGTTTTCTCACCAGGGAATAAAAAATTGTATTGCAGGCAGCCATGCACTGCTTTTCATTATATGCATGTTGGAGCTTCTCTTCCGCACTGCTCAAATAATGATCTTTAGGATTGGCAAACCCAATTATTGTTTTTAACCTTCCTCCACGTGAGCCATCGAAGTAACTTTAAACCTTTCCATGCCATCATAAAAAGAATAGGTAGCATCAATAGATAGGAAAGACATTAGCTACCATCTAGTCTATTAAAGTTACATCATCACTCAGAAGGCTCATAAGCGATTTACCTGACCTATCCTGATGATACTGAGGAGAAATCTCTGTCAGAGTCACTAGATAATTTAGCATATAATTCAAGGCCCATCACATTCTCATCGCGAAGGACATAGTAAGGAGGTAGCTATCAAGAAATATTTTTTTAAAAAAATTAATACTAAGCAAGCAGCACTTGTAGATAACAATACAGTGTATTATTGCAATACATGTGAAACATACCCAAGTATTATAGTTCAGGTGTGACTAAACTTAATTTCTCATGCACCTTCCAAGATGGATGGTCGAAGGCTGAACAATGAAAAATGGTTCGGAGCAGGAAACTTCTACTTAGTCTGCATTGGAATTTAGTAAAAAGTATGTGTCAGAAATTTCAAATGCAGGACTGCTTCGTCAAATATATATTGTGCATAAACTAAACGGAGATTTAAGTTTGAGTCTGAGCAACGTAATACCTGAAATACCCATGCCTTTGATTTTGTCTCAGGTGTCATCATCATCTTTCATATCTTGTTCATCATTGTCTAGGTTGGTACTGAATGAGACGGGAGTCTTGGAGATAAACTTGGATTTGCTTGGAGTGCGGGCGTCCACATACCGGATGTGTTGGATCTTGGGCCAATCTGAGCCATCCGTGAGGCATCTCCGGAGTAGCCGCTCGCTGGCAAAGATATTTAGCTTCTCTAGAGTGGGAAATTGGGGCTGCCCTTGTTCTCCTCCAGAAAACCACTGCGGAAGCGACTCCATGATGTCATCTTCAAGCCTTAGGAATTGTAGCGAAGAAAGGTTTGAAATGCCACCTAGTGTTTCCAGGCTGCCGCAATTTGTTATGACCAACTTTTTCAAACAAGTGGCGTGGTGACCAAGGAAGGCAGGAAGATGCCGTAACTTTGGGCAGTCATAGAGTACCAAGTCTGTCAAGCAGGGAAAGATTCTAATGCCATGCTCCTCCTCCTCCCACTGCCATGTCTCCCAGTTGTGCATGTTTTCAAATCTCAGATCTGTCAACTTGGGGAACAAAACTCTTCCTCCGCCGCGATCAGCTTCGTATCCCAAAAATTCGGATCCTATGGTTACGACTGCGGGTGCCCCTTTTATCTCAAGGCGGTCCAAACTGGGGAGCTTTCCAAGAGGTGGGAGTTGTGCACATCTGCTACAATTTATGAGAACTAATCGTCTTAGATCTTCAAGGTGCGAGCCAACGCTACCATTGCTTACCATCCAACTGGGGTAATGGAGACCGAAGAAACCACGAATGTCAAGAACTCGCAGAGATGGTGATGGACAGAGTGCCACCTCGAAAACCTCCTCTATCCTCTTTGTCTCTTCCTCTCCATATCCAGCTTCAGCTGACGTGCAGTGAAGGTACAGTTTCTCGAGGTTTGCCTTATTTTGCAGTATGCTACCTTGCGTTACAGTGGCCTCGGTCCATGCCCTCTCCAATTTTCGAATTTCCAGATACCTAAGCTGGGTCAAAGATCTCAATTCTTCCAAGGTACACCAACTATCACGAGATTGTCGGTGGCCCCGATTGCCATTGTTCACCACGGATCCAAGTAAAAAGTTAAGATTGTGCAGCCTCCCAACTTCTGCGGGTATAGCTTCCAATTTTGTGTCACTAAGATTGAGGCCTCTTAGATTGCGCAATTTCCCGATGGCTCTAGGAAGATTAAGCAGCTCTGTGCAGTCAGAGAGGATCAAGAATTGCAGATTTACTAGGTTCCTTATGCTCTTTGGTAGCTCCTTTATATCTGACCAGGAGAGATCCAAGTACCTTAGCTGTACGAGAACTCCCAAAGATTCCGGTAACCTACTGATCCTCGATTGTCGAAGCATAAGGACTCTTAGATGCTTTTTGCTCTTAATCAGATCATTGACGTCATTTTCTTCCATCACTAATCCATCTAGCATCAGAGTTCTCCAAGAGTCGTCCCTTCTGGTTGCATCGACCACTACATTCGACTTCTCCCCTACCGCGCGTAGGCGACGCAGCTTCACTGAGGAGGAATTATCCTGGCGTTGTTCATTTGCATCTGTCATAAAAACACCTCGTCTTGTGTTAAGAAAAGAGCAAGAGACCGCAGTTTGTCATGCATGCTGCACATACTTTGATCATAATATCCAGGATGTGGTTGTAGAAGGCTTCTCTGAATCAACTCCCTGAAATAACTTCACCTATCACTTCCGGCATGGTATCTCCTTCGGCTCTGACAAATCCTTCAGAGATCCAACATTGAACAGCCCGATATCGCCTCAGCGAGTCCTTAGGGAATAGAGAGCAGTAAAGAAAGCACTGCTTCAGGTGGCATGGTAGGTCCTCATAGCTAAGGTACAAGGCCCCTTCCACCCCTTCAGGAAGTTTGCTCAAAGACCAAGCAAAGCTTTTCAGGACTTCGTCCCATGCCTTCCTAGTCTTGTCCTTCATGCACAGAACCCCTCCAACAGTCTTGATGGCTAGCGGGAGACCGCCACATTTCTCAACTATCTGCTTCCCAATTTCCTCTACATTCTCCATTTCTCCCTCCTCACCACCCAACTCCACCTTCTTACAAAGCAATTCCCAGCCTTCTTCGGGAGACATCAGTTCCATCGGATGGATATGCGCTGCCTTCATCCCTTTCGCAACTCCTTCATTCCTCGTTGTGACCAATATTCTGCTACCACTCGCACCACTTCGCAAAGGATTTCTTAGCAAATCAATCCATACTTGTGTGCTCCATACGTCATCCAAGATAATCAAGAATTTCTTATCTCTAATAGCATTTTCAACCTTGGGCTCGAGCTGAGTTCTGCTATAAGCCTCACGGTAATCAACATTTAAGCTATTAAGAATATCTCTCAGTACACCAATATCTGCAAATTCTTTTGAGACACAAACCCATGCCCTCAAAGGGAAACTGGCTTTTATCTCTTCATCATTATATATGTTCTGAGCTAAGGTGGTCTTGCCTATTCCCCCAATCCCCTAACAGCAAGTACTTGAATGTGTTTTTGAGTTTCCTTGGTTAACACATGCACAAGTTTTCTTGTATCCTCAACAATCTTCATTCCAGCAATATCAGACTCAACCAAAGGGGATGTTATACGACTTATTCCACCAGAAGTAGTACTTGATGAAGTGGATGATGATGGTAAGTGGAATTGTGCTCTATCTTTATTGATATCCTCTAGCCTATCATTGATACTTTTAATTCTTTTACCAATACTGTGGCGAACTGGTAACTGAGCAAAGCAGGAACAAGGCAAGGGAAGGTTTGGGCGTACCAGCAATGTTTTTGTTTGATATTCATCGATGGTATCGTCTGCATCATACATGACATCCTTTAGTCGGGCCAACCATTGTTGAAGGACAGGGTCATCAATCGCCATCTTCTCAGCAACCCCAAGGACTCCCATAATCAATCTTGTCTTGTTATATAGTTTTTGAAGTTCTCCTTTCAGCTGTGACAGCATCACGAATTCATCGCTAATCAAGATAGCTAACCTCTCAGCAAACTTTCCTACGAACGCTTCAAGAACCATTGCTACCCCGTATATCTAGTCTCTCAAGGAAGAAGTGAGGTTTTAGCTCAGGAGGGAAAGTAATGAAATCTTTGTGGGAGTTCACAATTCCTTCCGAAGCATGTATACGTTTTTTCTGGCCATTGGCATGAGTGCTAATTTCTTGTCGTAAAGTAGCTAGTTTATTTTAAGATGAAGACTATAGGAGCAGAGACTCCACGACACCGGAGAAACCATTTATTTACAGCTTGAAAAGTTGGATTGGATTGTCGCCTACTGCTTCAGGAGTGCAACCTGCAACCTACCACTGACTTTTTGTTCACCACCAAGGGTCCGTCGGTCCACCACACAGAAAAATGGAACAAGCGAAGAAAAGATTGCCCCCACTTGTGCGCGATATCATTTGTTGTCTGGACGCACGGGTTATCTTAGCTTGTGGGTACGGGAAGGTAATTTGATTTTTTTCATTTGCTTCTTTTCCACGAGGGAATCACTTCTTTCGCATGAGGCCTTGTCACTGGGCCCACAGCTCACATATCTTCGTCACGGTGGTCACCATTTGTCTCTTTCCAGCGAAGAATCCATTCCACATGAGACTATAGGAGCAGAGTCTCCACGCCACCGGAGAGCATTCCCACCACTCATCCTTGAACGCGCTATCCATTATTGCCTAGACGCGTTATGTTAAATTGTGGACGGGAAGGTATTTGATTTTTTTTTTTCATTTGCTTCTTTTCATACAAGGAATCACTTCTTTCAGATAAGGCCATGTTAGTGCTGTTTTTTTCGCATGTCAAGAATAATTGTTCTTTAGTGCATCATATGCGCGGTTGCCTGCATGCATGATCAATCAATGCATAATGTTCGTGCTTCTGAACTGCATCTGGTACAGAAAAACTTTTCTGTAATAGATAAAAGTTAAAGGTAAGGTGTGATATCTAAGCCCATGACCCACGTATCTTCATCATGATGGTGACCATTTTTAAACAAGAATGCACTGGTTCAGCGAAGAATCCATTGCACATGAGGCTATGATAATTTTAAGAAAATTACAGAGCTTGATCACTTGATGCATTGATCATAAGTTCCAAAATTTTCATTTGGATACACGAAAATAAATTTTATACATCTATTCTTTAAAACTGTTAAACTACTTTGAAGCCTATTTTAAAGGATAATTTTAATATTATATAGAAGATTTACTATTACATCATCATTGTGTGCTAATATGTTGTGATAGAGATAGATCCTAAAATTTTTATGTAAAAATTTTACAGCTTTTGGGGGAAAAAATTAAGGGTCAATGTAAAATGGAACGATAACATTTTTTAAGCTTTTAATTTTGTTCTTTGCCTACCGAATCTCTTTCTTTCACACTAGTAGAGCTAACTTTTAGCATCATTTGCCATAGAAACCAGCCCAAGCGGTTCTTACCGTTTGCTTCATTGGCAAGAAGAGAAGAAGAACTGTCTTGGATATCTTGTCGCCCCCTCGATATTTTAAATTCTAAGTTGTGGTAAGCTAGGGTTTTTTTTTAAAAAAATATAGAAACAACTTATATTTTTTTAAAAATATATTGTGTTAAAAAATATAGTTATGGTAAAACAACTTATAATTTTTTATAATATAATTCCAAAGGGAATGCCTTTTTCCACACGAGGCCTCGTTAGAGTCACCTTTTAACACCATTTGCTGATAAAAAGCAACCTAAAGTATTGATGCACCAGCTTCCTTTTTCCACACGGATAGACTTATCGTGCCCCCTCACTTCCCCCTTGTTAAATATGTCTTGAATTTTATATATCGGGCCTGGTTTTTGACCCGACCCGATATTCTTGTTGGGCCCGGACCAAACCGGTCCGCTAGGATTTATTTTATGGAAGTATTTTTTTGGGGCGTATATATAGATATACGTGTGAAAACTTCTGTAAGGGTTTTGTAAGGGGTTTGAGACCTCCTCCTCTTCTTTGATAATGCAATTTTGTTTGCCTTGCCCGTGGATGTAGATCACCATGATCGAACCACGTAAATTCCTTTGTTTGTTTATTGCTTTGATTGTTTTTGAGTTTGATTTCCGCAACAAACTGGTATCAGCATTGGTTCAAAAACATTTTGAAAAAAAAAGGGAAAACCTAACCCTAATTTTTTTTTGGTTTTTTTCGTCCGCCTCCTCTGTTTTTTCTTCCGACGGCTCTATTTTTCTTCGACGTCTCTATGGCTTTTGGAGGGATCTGAGGAGTCTCCCTCATCACCACGGCGGAGCTGCCGGAGGGCGAGACAGGGGTGACCTCTTCCTCGCCTCCTCCGACTCCACCCACGAAGTGGAGAGGGAACCGACAGTGAGCAGTTCGACCGAGTCTAAGCGGTCGCGGAAGGACGTCGGTTGCTCCGGCTCGTCCTCGCCCTCGCCACACAGCATCGCGAGATCCAGGCCCTCCTCGACAACCAGCGCCTCGCCTCCACCCACGTGGGCCTCAAGCAGGAGATCAGCACCTGCCAGAACGAGCTTCGCGGCGCCGAAGGTCTTCTCCAATCTGCCACAGCCTCAGCCTCGGAGGAACCAACCGTTATTTCTATCCGCGAGCGTGGAGGGGAGCCGCAACAAACTGCTGCTGCTTGCCGGAAGAGAGAGCAAGCAGCGAGAGAAGGGAGGGAGGAAGGGCGTTTGGGTGGGAACAGCGACCGGAACCCTAATCAACAAACGAGAAGCCAGACGCTCGGGTTCCGGCTTTGTGAGATCGTGAGAAAAAAAAAAAAAAATCACGGTGGGAAGGCTCCGGTTCCGATCTCAGGAACCGGACGGACTCCCTGCTTCTCCAAGACTCGCACGCTGTAGCGGTCGACATCCGTGGATAGGAATTCGTCCGACTGGGTGGAAGCGTGGAATGTAGAGAGAAGATTCCCAGGCCATGGCTTCGTGAAGGGATTTTTCTTTGTGACAGCGATCGCGACTCTCTCTGTCTCCTGATCCGACGCGCTGGGTGTACCAGCCGTGTCGTGAAGAAGCGGCTGTTCCATCCGTGAAGCTGTTCCCAGGATCTCTTCTTCTTCTTCAATCCAAACAGAAAGATCGTTTCTTTCTTAGAAATTTTTGGGATGTCATCTTTAAAGTTTCAGATTGCACCATTTGATGGACAGAACAACTTCGGATTATGGAGAATAAAGATGAAGGCTTTATTGAAGCGAGAGGGTTCTGTCAGGGCACTGGATAATAATTATACAGATGACATGACCACGGCTGAGATTGAAGAGATGGATGAGAAGGCATAGTGCGATCCAGTTGTCTCTAGAAGACAATGTTTTGCGAGAAGTCGCAGATGAGGAAACAGCGGCCGGTCTTTGGAAGAAACTGGAAAGTCTCTACATGAAGAAATCTTTAACATCGAGACTTTATTTGAAGCAGCGTCTTTATACCCTAAAGATGCGAGAAGGTACGCCTATTAAGAACACTTGAATGAGTTTAATAAGATTGTTATGGATATGAAAAATCTAGATATTAAACTCGAGGATGAAGATCAAGCTTTGATTGTGTTATGCTCATTGCCTGCCTCATACAAAATTTTGTGAACTCGATGCTTTATGGACGTGAATCCATAACATTAGAGGATGTTAAGCATCCTTGAATTCTACAGAATTGAGAACAAAATTGAATGGAAATACTAGTGGAGACAAGGCAGATGGTTTATTCGTGAGAGGTAGGGCCAAGAAGAAGGATAAATCTTTTAGAAAGAAATCTGTTGGTCGTTCAAAATCTAGGCCACCTGGAGATACGACGAACGTTGAGTGCTACTATTGTCACAAGAAAGGACATTACAAGTCGATTGTCCTGTGCTCAAGAGAAAGGATAAGCAGCGTAGTCAACGTCAAGATGCGGCGAATGTTGCTGAGAAAGATGAGTCTAGTGTGTCAGACAGAGTTCTTACGACATGTTCTGTTGTTAGTTTTTCAAACGATGTTTGGATAATGGATACAGGAGCATCATATCATATGTGCCCAAATAGGGAATGGTTCACCACATACGAACCATTGAATGGTGAATCAGTTTTTATGGGAAATGATACAATATGCAAAATTGTGGGAATTGGTACTGTTCAGATTAAGTGCCATGACAAAGTTGTGAGAACCTTGACTGAAGTTAGGCACATACCAGACTTAAAGAGAAACCTTATTTCTTTGAGCTGTTTGGATTCCATTGGGTGTATGTACTCAGGTGGAGGTGGAGTCTAAAAGTCACCAAAGGCAATCTAGTTGTGATGAGAGGAAACAAGGTGAATCACTTGTATCATCTACAGGGTAGCACAGTTATGGGTTCTTCGATTGGTACAGCAAATTCTGTTTCTGCTGATGATAGAACAAAATTGTGGCATATGCGTTTGGGCCATATGAGTGAGCGTGGCATGACAGTTTTGAGTAAACGTGGTTTACTATGTGGTGAGCGGACAACCTCACTAGATTTCTGTGAGCACTGTGTTCTTGGCAAGCAGTGCAAGGTCAGTTTTAGTACAGGTACACATTCAACGAAGGGTACACTCGACTACATACATTCTGATTTATGGGGACCGGCACAGGTTCCATCTAAGGGTGGTGCTCTTTACTTTATGACATTTATTGACGATTATTCCAGAAAAGTTTGGGTTTATTTTCTGAAAAGAAAAAGTGAAGTGTTTGAAACCTTCAAGAAGTGGAAAGCCCTTGTTGAGAATCAGACAGGGAAGAAGATGAAACGTCTGAGGACCGATAACGGTCTTGAGTTCTATGGTGGTGATTTTAATGAATTCTGTGCAGATGCAGGTATCGTTCGACACCGTACAGTCAGGTACACTCCACAGCAAAATGGAGTGGCAGAAAGGATGAACAGAACTCTATTGGAGAAGGCAAGATGCATGCTCTCTAATGCTGGCATGGAAAAGGCTTTTTGGGCTGAAGCAGTTAACACGTCTTGCTATCTGGTTAATCGCTCTCCTTCAACAGCAATTGAATGCAAGACTCCTTTTGAGATGTGGTCAGGTAAACCTTGTGATTATTCAAATCTAAAGGTTTTTGGATGCCCTGCTTACTATCATGTTAAGGATGGTAAACTTGAACCTAGAAAAGAAGTGTATCTTTGTTGGTTATGCTGATGGCGTGAAGGGTTATCGTCTGTGGTGCATAGAACCTAATTCACCTAAACTCATTATTAGTAGGGATGTTACTTTTAATGAAAAGTTTATGCTAGATCAAAGGAATGTTGTTGATGAGTCTGCAGGAAACCTGAGAGTGATACAAATGAGGTGGAGGTTCAGGTTGAGCTTCGAAAAAAAAGGCTCTCAAAATGATTTGAGCGAGCAAATTGTTACTATTGATTCTAGTTCAGATGACGAGCAGCCATACTCTATTGCTACTGGCAGAGAAAGGAGGGAGATTCGACCCCCTCAAAAATATGGGTTTTCTGATCTGGTGGCTTATGCCCTTACGACAGCAGAAGATATGGGTATTCAGGAACCATCTACCTATACTGAAGCTGTTACTTGTTCGGAATTAGAAAAGTGGACTGTTGCTATGGCTGAAGAACTGGAATCACTTCACAAGAACCAGACTTGGGACTTGGTGCCATTGCCTAAAGAAAAAAGAGCCATTGGGTGTAAATGGGTCTTTAAGAAAAAGGAAGGTATTCCAGGCATTGAAATTGGTAGATACAAGGCAAGACTTGTAGCTAAAGGCTACAATCAGAGGGAGGAAATTGATTATGATGAAGTGTTCTCTCCTGTTGTGAAACACACTTCTATTTGTGTGTGCTGGCTATAGTTGCTCAATTTGACTTAGAGCTTGAGCAACTTGATGTGAAGACAGCCTTTTTGCATGGTGAGCTTGAGGAGACTATTTATATGGCCCAGCCTGAGGGCTATTATGTAGAAGGCAAGGAAGATCATGTATGTCGATTGAAGAAATCGTTGTATGGTTTGAAGCAGTCTCCAAGATAGTGGTATAAAAGATTTGACAGTTTTATGATACGGAACGGTTATCATAGGAGCAGCTATGATAGTTGTGTGATTTCAGGAAAGTTTCAGATAAATCCTTTGTCTATCTCCTTTTATACGTGGATGACATGCTCATTGCTGCAAAGAACATGACAGATGTGTTGATCTTGAAGAAATGTCTCAGTAAGGAGTTTGAAATGAAAGATCTTGGTCCTGCCAAGAAGATCTTAGGAATGGAGATTCAGAGAGACAGAAAAGCAGGTAAGTTATATCTCTCACAGAGGAGATATATTGAGAAGGTACTTGAGAAGTTTGGGATGCAAAACTCTAAGCCTGTCAGTACACCTTTAGCATCACATTTTAGACTCTCAGCTATACATTCACCTCAGTCAGAGGTCGAGAAGGCTGCAATGTCTCCTGTCCCATACTCCAGTGCAGTTGGTAGCTTGATGTACGCTATGGTATGCACTCATCCCGACATTGCGCAGGTAGTTAGTGTGGTTAGCAGATA
Source organism: Calamus simplicifolius (assembly GCA_900491605.1). Taxonomy (NCBI): domain Eukaryota; kingdom Viridiplantae; phylum Streptophyta; class Magnoliopsida; order Arecales; family Arecaceae; genus Calamus; species Calamus simplicifolius. The sequence continues at coordinate 1,678,258 of UESW01003853.1, read as the reverse complement.
TATGGCACATCCTGGAAAGGTCCATTGGCAGGCAGTGAAATGGATACTTAGGTATCTTAGAGGCACCACAAAATTGGGCCTAATGTTTGATAGAAATAGTTTTAACTGTACTTCTGTTGTGGGATTTGTGGATTCTGATTATGCCGGGGATATTGATAAGAGAAGATCTTTGACTGGCTATCTTTTCACATTATCTGGCTCGGCTATAAGTTGGAGATCAACCTTACAGTCACAGTTGCTTTGTCTACAACAGAGGCAGAGTATATGGCAGCAGCAGAAGCAGTAAAAAGCTATTTGGTTACGAAATCTTGTTCAAGAACTTGGGCTCAAGCAGGAAGACAATTCAGTTGTCTTTTGTGACAATCAGAGTGCTATTTGCTTGATTAAAAATCAAGCATATCATGAGAGGACAAAGCACATTGATATCAAGTATCATTTTATTCGAGAGGCATTTACTGAGAGAAATATTACAGTAAAGAAAATTGATACTGCTGACAATCCTGCTGATATGCTGACCAAGATAGTTCTCGCCAACAAGTTTAAGCATTGCTTGGACTTGATTGGCATGCTTGTTTGAGGTTTGCTCCTTCTGGGGCTTGGTGGCGAGGTGAATGAAAGTTCTATTTTTTGTGTTTCCTGAAGTGGATATGTTTTTCGCTGCATCCCTTGTTTCCTACACCGAGTTAGCTCACGTAGGCTTAGGGATGTGGGAGAATATGTTCGACTTCTAGTTTGCTAAATTCAAGCTAAGGTGGAGATTTGTTAAATATGTCTTGAATTTTATATATCGGGCCCGGTTTTTTGACCCGACCCGATATTCTTGTTGGGCCCGGACCAAACCGGTCCGCTAGGGTTTATTTTATGGAAGTATTTTTTTGGGGCGTATATATATAGATATACGTGTGAAAACTTCTGTAAGGGTTTGTAAGGGGTTTGAGACCTCCTCCTCTTCTTTGATAATGGAATTTTGTTTGCCTTGCCCGTGGATGTAGATCACCATGATCGAACCACGTAAATTCCTTTGTTTGTTTATTGCTTTGATTTGTTTTTGAGTTTGATTTCCGCAACACCCTCGACACAAAGCCCTCATCTCTCTTTTGTTTCTCTCTCTCTCCCCCTTTCTCATTATCTCTTACAAAAGAAAATTTTCTCTCTCAACTATCATGATCATATAGAGGAGTTACCATACCGGATATAGCCAAAATTGAGCTGGGAACATTTATTCGACAACATATAATTAACATTCTGTTGGGGGGTAAATCATCATTGCATTAATATCCGTGCGAGACGGCTAAGGCTAACCTCCTCCCTTTGTCTCCTCCGGGTTTCCGTAGCTCGGCCCCCTCCGAGCTTCCGTAGCTCGGCCCCCTCCGGGCTTCCGTGGCTCGGCCTCCTCCGGGCTTCCGTGGCTCGGCCCCCTCCGGGCTTCCGTGGCTCGGCCCCCTCCGGGCTTCCGTGGCTCGGCCCCCTCCGGGCTTCCGTGGCTCGGCCCCTCCGGGCTTCCGTGGCTCGGCCTCCTCCGAGCTTCCGTAGCTCGGCCTCCTCCGGGCTTCCCTAGCTTGGCCCCTCGAGCGATCCACAACCTACATCTACCTCCGCGGAACTGACGCGGGAGAGTCCTAGCCTATCAGAACGGCGCCCTAGACAAAGAATCATGTCGGGACGTGGCCTAAGCCTATCATAACCGCCCTGGGCCTATTCGACCAGATCTTGAGACGTCAAGGAGCTCTCCAGCCGTCGATCTCTGAACAAACGGGGTACGGACTCTAACGGCCCCACAACGGCCTGATTCTGTCCGTCTCCATATCGTAACAACCTCCGAACCTTCCAGAACGCTCAAGTTCCAAGTGACAGTTTATAAATATCAGATTGACAGATCCCCTCAGGTACGCATATCTCCGAACGCAACTCTGGGCTCTCGCTCTCTCTCTCTCTCTTTGGCCGCCCCCGGAGAGGTCTCCCGGAGAGATCCACCTCCCCACTGTCTGGTTGATCGCCGATTCCTTCTTCACTGACTTGAGCGTCGGAGGGTCTTCCGCGGAGGGCCACCCCCGGCGTCCCCCCCGTGTGGACTTCCTTTTTTGCAGGTCCGCCACCCTCTTCCTGGAGATCGACCGCGCCCGAGTCGGAGGACGGATCCGGCGGCAACAGATTGGCGCTAGAGGAAGGGCCTCAAGTCCCATTAAAACTTGAAGAAAGGAGACAAGGATCTCAATCCGGAGAAGAACCTCTCTGATGGCCAACCGGAAGAGAGCAACCTCTGATGCCCAAGATCAGGTCGCCTCCCAGAGGCCTGATCCGACTGGCGCTGCAGCGCCGCAGCCCCCACCGGTCGAAACTCCGTCGCCGCCCCTATCCCGGTGACCCAAGGACCAGTTTGCCACACTGGTCCAGCAAGTCCAGGCCCTCACCCACCTGGTTCAGGAGCGCCTTGCAGCTCCTCCTGCTTCGCGTCCCCAGAGGGAGGCGGCGATTTCTTCTTCGCCGGTGACCTCCTCCTCTGATCCGCATGAATCAGCGGATCCCCCACATCGCCCCAGGGGGGACAAACCAGTCCCTCGAACCGGTTATGATAGGGATCCTCCCAGATCTCGGCGAGCCCGCTCCTCTCTCTCCGCGACATCTCACCATGATTCGTCGTCCTTGCGATTCTTGCGCCCAACCCCTCCTCTAGCCGGTGAGGAGGAGATCCGCCGTCAGATCCAAGAAATGCGTCAGGAGCTGGACGCCGCCAAGCAGACCCATCTGCCCCAGCCCAAGGCGGAGCAGGGCATCCCTTTCTCTAAGGGAATCATGGAGGAAGTGATTCCCCCCATGTCAAACTGCCAACCGTCGAGCCCTATCACGGCTCCACTGATCCGGACGACCATCTCAGTAGCTTCCGGTCAATAATGATGTTCCACGGAGCATCTGATGCGATCCTCTGCCGAGCCTTCCCATCCACCCTCAGAGGATCCGCCCGAACCTGGTTCAACGCTTTGAAGCCGGGTTCCATTGATTCATTCGACGAGCTGAGCCACCTTTTTATTGGCCAGTTCGTCAGCAGCCGCCGCCACCGACGAAGATCCGACTCCCTCTCCGAAGTCAAGCAGAGAGAGGGGGAGTCCTTGAGAAATTACCTTGGCCGTTTCAACAAGGCCATGTTAGAGGTGGACCACCTTAATCATGAGGTGGCTATGTCCGCCCTGGCGGGGGAGTTTCGAAGGAGAGCGACTTCTATCTGGCAATGGAGGTCAGCTACCCCCCATGTCTATCTGATATGATGGCCCTTGCGGACAAGTACGCTAGGGTCGAGGAGTCGCGGAGAGTGGCCCGCGCTGAGCAAGCAAAGAAGAAACAAGAGCCCAAAGTTTCCCGACAGACACCGCCCTGTCCGTCGGCCAAGTCCGCCTCGCCGCCCAAGAGTCCCTCCGCTGCCGCCAAGGAATCGCTCCCGGAGTCCTCCCAGGCGATTCGATCGCTATACTCCTTTGACTGTGCCCCGGGCGCAAATCCTCATGGAGATAGAGCGCCAGCTTCCCCGGCCAGTGCCTCTCCGAGGGAACCCGACCCGAAGAGATCCCGCCAAGTACTGCCGCTACCATAGGGAGCACGGTCATGACACTGAAGAATGCTGGCAGCTGAAGAATGAAATCGAGAGGTTGATTCGGCGGGGATGGCTGATCAGTTCAGAAGGGCGCCCGAGCCACCACAAGGAGGTGACCGCCAGCCCGAGCTCCCGCAACTTCCTCCTCCACCCAATCCGCCCGTGGTCGGCCGTATCAACATGATTGAAGAGGCCGGCGGATCGAGCCCCAGGCGGCAGAGAAGATCAGCGCCAAAGAAGGCGCGGACGGCGAGCTCTCCTTCTCCGATGATGATCTCCTGGGATACAACTCCCCATGATGACGCACTAGTTGTATCCCTTAATTTGAACAATTATGATGTAAACCGAATCCTGTTGATAGTGGAAGCTCGGTAAACGTTTTGTACCTCGGTGTGTTTGCCAGGATGAAATTGCTCATGGAAAACCTTCGAGCCGTGGATTCCACCTTGATGGGATTCACCGGCGACGTCATCGTCCCAGAAGGAATCGTCACCCTGACGGTCCGCGCAGGAACCTGGCCCCTTGTAGCCATTGTACAGACAGATTTCTTGTAACCGACCTCAGGTCCCCATACAACGCCATATTCGGCAGGCCCGGTTTAATGTCCCTCAAGGCAGTTGTCTCCATCCCGCATCTGTCTATGAAGTTCCCCACCGAGCAAGGAGTTGGAGTGGTTCGGGGAAGTCAAGCCATGGCTCGGCAATGTTTCGTTACGAGCCTTCAGTCTAGAATGCCCGAAGTTGACGGGCTAGACGCTCGTGAGGACTTCGCCGAACAACGGGGAGAACCGGCAGAAGAACTGGAGGAAGTACCATTGGACGAAGCTCGGCCCGACCGAACCACAAGGATCGGGTCGCTACTCAAAGGAGAGTCCTCGGCAGGTTGATCAGTTCCTCCAAAGCAATGCGGACATCTTCGCCTGGACCGCCTCTGACATGCCAGGAATCAGCCCGAGTCCTCGTCCATCACCTCAATGTGGACGAGATGCACAGGCCTGTTAAGCAGAAGAAGAGAAGCTTCGCCCCAGAGCGACAAAAAGCCATTGAAGAAGAGGTCGACAAACTCATAAAGGCCAACTTCGTCCGAGAGGTAAATTACCGAACTGGCTGTCAAATGTCGTCATGGTGAAAAAGTCGAACGGCAAATGGAGGATCTGCATCGACTTCACCGACCTCAACAAGGCCTGCCCGAAGGACAGCTTCCCCCTCCCTCGGATCGACCAGCTCGTGGACGCCACCTCAGGCCACCAGATGCTGTCATTCATGGACGCCTATTCCGGCTACAATCAGATCCGAATGGCCCCCGAGGATGAAGAAAAGACCGCCTTCATAACCGACCGAGGTACCTACTGTTACCGTGTTATGCCTTTTGGTCTTAAAAATGCAGGGGCGACCTACCAGCGGCTGGTCAACAAAGTGTTCAAGGAGCAAATCGGCCGGAACATGGAGGTGTACGTGGATGACATGCTGGTCAAAAGCAAGGAGGCGTCGCAGCATGTTGAGGACCTCTCGGAGAGCTTTGCCACGTTGCGCAAATATGGGATGAAACTCAACCCGACCAAGTGCGCCTTCGGCGTCAACTCGGGGAAGTTCCTCGGCTTCATGGTCTCCCAGCGAGGTATCGAAGCTAACCCCCAGAAGATTCAAGCTCTCCAACAAATGGCGCCCCCAGCATCTATTAAAGAGGTCCAGCGCCTAACCGGGAGGATAGCGGCCCTTAACCGCTTTGTGGCACGGTCGCCGAGAGATGCCTCCCCTTCTTCAAAACTCTCCGATCGGCCAAAAACTTTCCAGTGGACTCCCGAATGCCAAAGGTCATTTCAAGATCTCAAGAAGTACCTCGGCTCGCCCCCACTCCTCAGCAGTCCGACCCCAGGAGAGACCCTATTCTGTACCTGGCCGTTTCGGAGGGTGCGGTTGCTCGGTGCTGATCAAGGAAGAAGGCAAGTCCAGAAGCCGATCTACTATGTGCAGGCTGCTCCGCGATGCGGAGACGAGGTACAGCAGGATTGAAAAGATGGTGTTGGCTTTGATCACCTCAGTTCGAAGCTGCGGCCGTATTTCCAAGCACATTCCGTGACGGTCCTGACCGACCAACCCATCAAGGCGGTGTCCACCGTCCCGAGACATCGGGGAGAATGACCAAATGGGCCGTCGAGCTAAGCGAGCATGACATACATTTTCAGCCTCGCCCAGCCATCAAAGCCCAAGTGCTGGCCGACTTCCTCCTCGAGTGTACCATCCCGAGGACGGTTCTACCCCAGACTCCCCTAAAGAGCCAAATCTGAGCCCGGTGGCTCCTCCACGTCGACGGGTCGTCCAATGCCCATCACTCCGGTGCGGGTCTAGTTCTCACCAGCCCGAGGGGATGACCTTCGAATATGGCGTCCGATTCTCCTTCCCGGCTTCCAACAACGAAGCCGAGTACGAAGCCCTGTTAGCCGGTCTCCGGATCGCCCGCAATCTGAAGGTGGAAACTCAACGCCTTCACCGACTCTCAGCTGGTAGCCGGCCATGTTCGGGGAGAGTTTGAAGCCCGGAACCGAACATGATTCGATATCTCCAGGAGGTGCGTAACTTGCTTCCCCATTTTTCCGAATTTGAAATTATTCAGATTCCCTAGATCTGAGAACGCCCGTGCCGACCTACTCTCCCGATTGGCAACCACGGAGACAATGGATGCCGAGCAAAAATTCCACCTGGAGACTCTGGAAAAGCCGAGCATCATGGAAGCCGACCGTGATGCAAGTTGAGGCCGAACCATCCTGGTTCGACCCTATCCTCAAATATCTCAAAGAAGGGTCGCTTCCGTCCGACCGAAGAGAGGCTAGGAAGCTGAAGCTGCAGGCCACCCACTACGTGTTGATTGACAACCAACTTACAAGCGGTCATTTTTCCATGCCGCTGCTTAGATGCCTTCGCCCATCAGAAGCGGACTACGCTCTGCGCGAGGTACATGAAGGGATTTGCGGCAACCATCTGGGAAGCCGGTCCCTATGCCACAAGGTGCTGCGACAAGGCTATACTGGCCGACCATGCAAAAGACGCGGACGATCTAGTCCGAGCCTGTGACCCCTGCCAGAGACATTCAAGCATCCAAAGGCTCCCTTCCGCCGAGCTAGTTTCTATATCCTCCGCTTGGCCCTTTGCCAAATGGGGGATGGACATCCTCGGCCCATTCCCGCTTGCCACAGGACAGCGGAAATTCTTATTTGTCGCCATCGACTACTTCACCAAATGGGTCGAAGCGGAAGCAGTTGCGCAAATTACCGAGGCACGGGCCAGAGACTTTGTGTGGAGGTCCATCATCTGCCGATTCGGCCTCCCCACACTATAATCACCGATAACGGCAAGCAGTTCGACAACTCCAAATTCCGCCAGTTCTGCGAGGAGCATGGAATCCGTCACACCTCACTTCGGTCGGGCACCCACAAGCCAACGGAGCGGCCGAGGTGACCAACAGAACCCTCCTCCAGGGAATCAAAGCTCGCCTCTCCAGAGCCCAAGGCAGGTGGGCGGATGAGCTACATCATGTCTTATGGGCCTACCGCACACCCCGAGAATCCCGACGGCGAGACCCATTCCGAATGGCTTTCGGCACAGAGGCCGTCATCCCTGTGGAAGTAGGCCTCCCATCATTGCGGGTGGAAGCTACTCGGAGGAAGCCAGCAACGAGCAACTCCGCACCAACCTCGACTTGGTAGAGGAAGTCAGAGAGAAGGCCCGGATCAGAACGGCTGCTTATCAACAGAGGGTGGCCGTACCATGCCTCCAGGGTCAAGGGGAAAACCTTCCTACCCGGCGACCTTGTCCTCCGAAAGCTCTGTTTCCAACCGCTGGAGCAAGGAAAGCTGGCGCCAACTGGGAGGGCCCGTACCAAATAGCGGAGATTATTGGACCGGGAACCTACAAGCTGCAGGATCTGGATGGGAAGTCCATTCCCCGGACTGGAACGCGGACAACCTTCGTAAATATTATCAATAGGGTATGTCCTCTCTCATCTTCATATCCTCACTGCATATTCCTGCTTATCTGTTTCCTCAAAACCTGTCGCGTGAATCATTATGCACTATATTGCTATAAATTGCAAAAAGAAACAGATACTGCTTACCAATCCTCGGCACAACCGAGCTGTCTGTTGAACAGGAATCTCCGAACCTTGGCAGGGCCAAGTAAAATCTCCGAACCTCGGCTGGGCCGAGCAACAAATCTCCGAACCGAGCAACAAATCTTGAACCTTGGCAGGGCCAAGTAAAACTCCGAACCTCGGCTGGGCCGAGCAACAAATCTCCGAACCTTGGCAGGGCCAAGTAAAATCTCCGAACCTCGGCTGGGCCGAGCAACAAATCTCCGAACCTTGGCAGGGCCAAGTAAAATCTCCGAACCTTGGCAGGGCCAAGTAAAATTCTCCGAACCTCGGCTGGGCCGAGCAACAAATCTCCGAACCTTGGCAGGGCCAAGTAAAATCTCCGAACCTCGGCTGGGCCGAGCAACAAATCTCCGAACCTTGGCAGGGCCAAGTAAAATCTCCGAACCTCGGCTGGGCCGAGCAACAAATCTCCGAACCTTGGCAGGGCCAAGTAAAATTCTCCGAACCTCGGCTGGGCCGAGCAACAAATCTCCGAACCTTGGCAGGGCCAAGTAAAATTCTCCGAACCTCGGCTGGGCCGAGCAACAAATCTCCGAACCTTGGGGGCCAAGTAAAATCTCCGAACCTTGGCAGGGCCAAGTAAAATCTCCGAACCTTGGCAGGGCCAAGTAAAATCTCCGAACCTTGGCAGGCCAAGTAAAATATTCTCCGAACCTCGGCAGGGCCGAGCAACGAATCCCGAGCCAGGGCCAGGTAAAAATCATTCGGCGAAAAAGCCGAAGTATACAGGCCCGACCAAAGCCGAACGGCCCCCAAATAGTCCCCGAAGGACTTCGTCCGGTTTGAAAACGAGCACGTAAGCAAAAACCGTCGACGCACGAAAGAAGCCACCATTGGCAAACCCCCTCTTGAGGCCATTGAGCCCCGCATAATCGGCCAGAGCCCCAGCAGAGCTAGGGATTTCCCTCTCTGCTACTGAAATCTTTTGGGTGACGCCCCTATAACCCGTCGTTCAAAGCGCAAAAACGACGGGGCCGCGCAACCCCCTAATTCATCACAGGAAGGCCATAAACTCTCAAAGAAGGACTTCAAAAATAAATCCATTTTCATTCATAAAGAGGAGATACAAGAGACAAAAAGCAAAAAAGAAGGGCAGAGGCCCTGGAGTCAGTCGCCCCCGAGGCCAGTAACTCCTCCAGGCGTCCCGTCAGGTCAGCCACCTGCTGACGAAGGGACATAATCTCCTCCCTCTGCCGGTCCATCAACCGGCGTGAGGCCTCCGCCTCCCTGACCACGTCCATTCTCCGGCAGTCCTCGCAAGCTGCTCATTACGCGAAGGCCGACGCGAGGCTCAGCCCATCGACAGTGACGGAGGTGCGCCTCCCCTCCGAACGTGGCAGCTGCTAAGTGAGGAATGCGAGTCACTTGACGATCGCGCTGGAGAGGCCATTTTTTTCGGAGCTCAAACCGAGGGATGGCCGAAACCAATCCCCCTCGGTCATATTTATACCCGCCAGGCAGGTATCTCGATCGGTCGCGCCGCAAACGCGACCCATAGAACTTGCCACGTGTCACCATTCTAATGCGTGAGGAATCCGAAGAGTCGCGCCCTATCCCGAGTAAGATCGATAAGCGCGAGCAGATTGTTCGGGAATTCCCCAGGCGAACATTTTCCGATCTGTCGCCCCTCGCATTAAATGCATTCGGCGCTTCCCCAGCCTCTTAATACGCCCCCTTTTCGGAAAACGTGGAAGTCCGGCTCGGCCATAACTTGCCCCCTCGGAAAGAGTATCGCCAATAAAAGCGTGACAATATACCGCCCGTTCCGCTCGGCGCCCCCTTTATCAAGCGCCGCGTGGACCTAACACTACGGCCTACAACGGCTGAGTCGCTCCCTTGAGCCCGAATCTCCGACCTCGGCAGGGCCGAGCCTCTCCGAACCTCGGCAGGGCCGAGCTAAAATCCCCGAACCTCGGCAAGGCCGAGCTACCAAATCTCCGAACCTTGGCAGGGCCGAGGTAGGTACTTTCGAAACTCGACTGACTCGAGCAACAGGTTCCTCAAACCGTCCCCCAAACTTCGGCCAAAGCCGACCACGATACTCCGAGCTCCGATAAAAGCGAGCACAAAAACCAGACTCCTGACCTAAGCAAGGAGCGTGTTTCGCCGAACGATCTCTGAACCGCACGAACCTCGATTAGTTCGGGGGCGTGAGATCCTCGTCTAAGGACGAGCGGACGCCTTTCCCCACAAACAACAATAGCAAAAAGCTCGGCACAAGAAAAGATAGAGATTGAGAAACAGAATATAACTCTCTTTATTGCCGATCATGATCAATTACAAATGCCTCACAGGCGTTACAAGAGCATTGAAATGCATAAAATAAAGGCAAATACAAAACTCGGGCAACTGCTCCAAAGCAGACCTAGGTTGTGATGTTCCGACGTCCGAATCCACAAATCATACAAACCACGAAACGGCCAATCCGCCTGGACGCTGACCCTCCATGGCCCCGGATGAATTAAAAGATCCAAAAGGGGGCATGGCCCATGGATGCTGATTCTGAGGATTCGGACGACCCAGCCCACTCCCCTAGGAGGGGTGCTGGATCGCGGGCCGCCGTCTCGAGGGAACCGGGGACCATCCGACCCCGGTTGCTCCCATATTTCCCTCCCGTGGCAAGGATTCCCCTCAGAGAAGGGACGGGAACCCAAGCCAGCGAAAAAGGGAGAATCTGTGCATGCTACGGGGGTGCGTACGCTTCCTACCGTAACCCCCCGTAACGGCCACAAAGACCACATAGGAAGCGCATATGTGCGCTCTCCGTATGATCTCTGCGCCCCCTTGTGCGCTCTCCATATGATCTCCGAGACTCATCCCCTAAGGGCGAGCCATTCTTCAGCAGCTCCCCGTCGCCCCAGCTATCCGGCGGCAAGGAGCCCATGAGAGGAAAAATTGATCCTCCCACTCGTAGCAACAGAGAAATGAGCATATGGAAGCTCTAGTGGAAAAGACACTTTGGGGATAACCAAACGGGACCCCTTTTCTCCCTTTTTATAGGCAGGAAGACCCAAGGATGAGCTATCAGAGCTGAAGTCCCGAGATTCAAACACCTGCCCCATGCCTCCACGTGGCCCTCAGGATAGACGCAGCGCCCCACTGCGCGCCAAGCCCACCGCCTGACTTACGACGTGTACGAAGATCTCCTCCTGATCCCGAATCACGTCATTAATGCGGGTGATCGCCAGCCAGCACCTCGAAAACTGGCGGATCCAGAGTATCGTCCTTCGAAAACGTCCTCCAATGGCGGGCGATTGCGTGCGCGGCGAAATGACCTGCATGGGAAAAGAGCACCTTCCGAAAAGCTCTGATGCAGCTTTATGCCCCCACTGTGCCGTATCATCGATTCTGGTGAAATAAAAACCGAATCGCCTGCGGAGCAGCAGGACGTTGACAGAATGGCAGAAAGTGCGAAGACTATTTCGTCCCGGCCCCAGCCGACCCATTCTGTCTGTCGGCCCCAGCCGTCTGTCGGCCCCAGCCGACCCATTTTGTCTGTCGGCCCAGCCGACCCATTTTGCCAGCCGAGGACCCCAGCCGACCCAATCGGCCCCAGCCGATCTATCTATTCTTGTCCATCGGCCCCAGCCGACCCATTTTGCCCATCGGCCCCAGCCGACCCATCTTGTCTGTCGGCCCCAGCCGATCGTCGATCGGCCCCAGCCGACCCATAGCCGAGATCGGCCCCAGCCGAGTCTGTCGGCCCCAGCCGAGTTTGTCTGTCGGCCCCAGCCGATCCTATCGGCCCCAGCCGACCCATAGCCGATCTAATCGGTCCTCAGCCGACCCATAGCCGACCCAAACCGACCTATTTTGCCTGTCGGCCCAAACCGACCTGTTTGGCCTATCGGCCCGAGCCAATACATTTTCCTAGTCTCGGATCAAGGATGGCCCAAGGGTATCAACGAGCCATGGGTCGCTCACCATTGAGGCAAGACTACAACGGCGAAGTCACGCAAGAAAACACTCAGATAAAAAACAGGAAATTCCTTTGCTACAAACGTCAAACAATGTCTAAAAGGGCGAGATACAAGAGCGGCTCCTAAGAACCAGGAGCCCCACCGGCTTTGGAAATACCCTCAGTCACATCTGCAGGAGCACGGCTAGATTCGCCCTTCTCCATATTTTTGCCCCCTCTGCGGCAGTTGCGACCGTCCCTCAGAAACTGCAGCTTCGCTGGGACCAGGGGCGGCGCCAAGTTCGGCGTCAGAAACATCACATATTCATCTTCATCTTCTTCTTCAGACTCGCCATCTTCGAATCTTCGACGCTCAGGAAAGAAAGGTCCCATTCCGGGTGCCCACTGAGTATCCTCTGCTTGCACTCTTCCATCCCGTGATGGAACGCGTCTACGCTCATAGCGTCTTGCCTCCCCTTAAGTATGGCGAGCTGCGTGTTGGCCTCAGCGGCCCGTTTCTCAGCCTCTACGACTTGGGCCCGCAAAATGATATTTGCTCCTCGAACTCGCCGGCCCGCATCTCGAATTCCGAGCTCCTGTTGCGAGTGGACGCGAGCTCACCTTGGAGAGCCCGAACCTCCGACCCCATCTTCGCCATCTGAAAAATCCAAAATCAAATCGGCATGCGAGAACCCAGTAGGAAAAACAAAAAGGGTAAAATAAGAGCGTACCTCCCCCTCTCGCTCGGCCAACCTTTTGGCCATCTCTTCTGCCTCGCTCCTGGCTCTCGTCCTGTCAGCCCCAATCAGCTCAACCCTCTCCTGCAGAGTGCCGATCTTCAGCTGTCTGGCTTCGGCATCTCTCCGGGCTTGGGATAACTCGTCGCTCACCCGAGCTATCGTCCCCTGTCCCACCTAGCACCTCCTTCAAATGGGCGATTTCGCCATCACGTCGTTTCAATTTCTCCTCCACTTCGCCGAGCATCCTCGCCAAACGCCTTCTTTCATCGTCGGCTCTCTCCCAGCCGACTCATACTTCCGCCGTGTCCCGCCGCATCGCCGCCACCTCCGGAGTGTTTTGACTCAATTCTGGCCAACTCCAAGCACGCATTGTCGTTCTTCGCCAGGAGTTCCTGCAACTCCTCCACCCTGCGCTTTGCTTGGACACCTCGGCCAGGGCGACCTGGTGTGCCGCCCTTGCCCCCTTCAAGTTCCTATCCATCGTGTCCATGAGCTCTTCAAACTGCTCAGACACCTTCAGCCGCGACTGGAGCTCGACATTCTCCCTCCGGGCCTGGACACTGGCCCCCGTCGCCAAACTCAAGCGCCAGCAAATCGCCCGGGAAAGCAAAACACTCTGCAAAGGCAAAAATTGAATAAGAGCCCATGATGGGGTCAATCGAGAAACATCTATCGCACAAGAAAAGTAACTCACCCGCGAGGCATAGGCCCGAGTCATCCTCATCAAGGTTGTGTTATCGATGTCGGGAAGAAGATGAATACTCTCTGCCACGCCTTGCTGCCCGAATGCAGCATCGACCAACCCCAGGTCGGCAAACTTGTCCGCCGAAGGATCCGCACCCGGATACAGGGCCGACCTTATCATGGCAGAGAACGCCTCCTCAATACTAGCCTCCGAGCTGCCGAATGGGCCAACCCCGCCTGAGGGACCGGCCTGGCGGCCTCCGCCTGAGAGGCCTTCAACATCCCAGCCTCCTCTATCAAGGCCCTGGCTTGGGTTTCTTCAGATAATTCGGCTAGCCCAAGTGCCAGCTTTCCCAAAACCTTTCTCGAGAAGCTCCCAATGCGGAGCTCCCGCCTTGCTGCGTCTCCTCCTTCGACGCCCCTCCCTCGGTCACCACCATTGTGTCTCCGTCGCCGGGCCCTCCGAGATCCCGGCCTGTTCCACCACTTGCGTCTCCCCCGCAGGCTCCCCCGAAGCCTCAGTCTGGCCGACCTCACTGCTACCAGACTCCCCGGCAGTTAAACCGAGTAAGGGCTCCCCTGAACTCCCTCAACTATGGCCGCCTCCTCTCCCGCTGGGGGCCTGGTGATCCCGCGGGACAATGGCCCCCTCAAAGATGGCCGCTTCCGCCGAATCCGCCGCCGCTTCCTCTTTCAGGGGGAACGCGGTCTGGCGAGCCAACGGAGCTTCATCCGAGCTGTCTGAAATCTCCAACACGAGAGGGTCGGGGCCATAACCGCCCTCCCCGGATCCTCTCTCGCCCCGGCGCCCCTGCAGCGACTGCCCCGGCATCCGGCGGGCTTCTGGGATGTGTGAGCCCTTTTTTGGGCCGGCCACTATCCGCCGCCCCCTTCCCCCGGGCGTTTTCCTCTCTTCCTCTTGGAGAGGCTCGACAATGCCGACCTTGCGGCTGCCACATCAAAGCACACGTGCTCAGGTCCAAGCACATTAATCGAGAAAAATGGACTGCACGAAAGGGACTCACCTTGCGGGTCCAAGGGGCTGAGCCCGGCTGCGAAGAGGGCCCCCTCCGATAGCAGGTCATTAGCCGAAAATACCTGCCCGTTGCGGAGGACGTCCAAGTCCTCCTCTTCCTGCGCCGACAAGGCCGGATGCGTCTCCGCATCCCTTACAACATCCCCCCATCTCCGAGGGAAGTCGGAGCCGACGTTCCCCTCCGCGATACAAACCGACTCTTCCACCCCTTGATGGAAGAGGGCTTATCCGCGATTACGTTGAAGGATCTCCGGGGCCCGATGTAGGGCCACTCCGATTCCTCCGGAATCAGGTGGTAGCAGGTGCGGAAAAGGGGAAGGGTGCACGATCCGAATCTGGTGGCACATCGAGATGAATCCGATGATATTCCGCCAACTGTTCGGAGCCACCATTGACGGGCTGATGTTGTGGGTCATGATCTCCTTCACCAGGGGATGGAGAGGAAAACGAAGACCCGCCTTCAAACTGTCTTCGTAGATGAAGACCCCGGACTCTAAATCTCGGGTAACCCTATCTTCGGGTTCCGGCACCCGTAAGGACGATGTCCAAGGGCAAGCCATACCGTTGATGAATCCTCCCCAAGTCCTCAGCAACGATCTCGGAGGCCACATCGTCGGGCTCATCGCCATTGAAAGAGGTACCAAACAAAACAATAAGCGTCGAAGAAGATGAAAGACCAGAACCCTCTTGAAAGCAAAGCGAGAAGACGCCGAGCGCACGCGCACACATATGTATATATAACGGCAATGCGGCCGTCACTTCGCTTCTCCACCAAGGAAGCCTCCCTAAAAAGGTGGGGCGTCTCATCCTAGGCGTCCCAAATCGCCTCGACAAACGCCCGATCGATCGGGATTCGGGGCGTGGCGCAATCCCAGCCGTCGCTCGCGAGGGAGCCTTAGCCCCGAAGGCAAGATGGCCCTATCGCATTAATTAGGGCATCATTGCGCAAGCTGTTAAACCAAGACGTCCCATCCAAGACGCTCATTCGAACTCGTACTCCCTACGCCCGAACCTACGCTTCGAACTAGGGAGTGGAGGGCATGTGTTGGGGGGTAAAATCGTCATTGCATTAATATCCGTGCGAGGCGGCTAAGGCTAACCTCCTCCCTTTGTCCTCCGGCTTCCGTAGCTCGGCCCCCTCCGGGCTTCCGTAGCTCGGCCTCCTCCGGGCTTCCGTAGCTCGGCCCCCTCCGGGCTTCCGTAGCTCGGCCCCCTCCGGGCTTCCGTAGCTCGGCCCCCTCCGGGCTTCCATGGCTCGGCGGGCTTCCGTGGCTCGGCCTCCTCCGGGCTTCCGTGGCTCGACCTCCTCCGGGCTTCCGTGGCTCGGCCCCCTCCGGGCTTCCGTGGCTCGGCCTCCTCCGGGCTTCCATGGCTCGGCCTCCTCCGGGCTTCCATAGCTTGGGGGCTTCCCTAGCTCGGCCCCTTCGAGCGATCCACAACCTAACATCTACCTCCGCGAACCTGACGCGGGAGAGCCTAGCCTACAGAACGGCGCCCTAGACAAAGAATCATATCGGGACGTGGCCTAAAGCCTATCATAACCGCCCTGGGCCTACTCACCAGATCTCGAGACGTCAAGGAGCTCTCCTAGCCGTCGATCTCTGAACAAATGGGGTACGGATCTAACGGCCCCACAACGGCCTGATTCTGTCCGTCTCCGTATCGTAACAACCTCCGAACCTTCCAGAAGACGCTCAAGTTCCAAGTGACAGTCTATAAATATCAGATTGATAGATCCCCTCAGGTACGCATATCTTCGGACGCAACTCTGGGCTCTCGCTCTCTCTCTCTCTCTCTCTCTCTTTGGCCGCCCCCGGAGAGGTCTCCCGGAGAGATCCACCTCCCACTGTCTGGTTGATCGCCGATTCCTTCTTCACTGACTTGAGCGTCGGAGGGTCTTCCGCGGAGGACCACCCCCGGCGTCCCCCCCGCGTGTGGACTTCCTTTTTGCAGATCCGCCACCCTCTTCCTGGAGATCGGCCGCGCCCGAGTCGGAGGACGGATCCCGGCGGCAAACATTCAATTTTGAGATGCTCAAAAAGAATCGTATTATATCAAATTAGGGTGACGTAAGCATCTATATTCACTTCCTTAAATTTTTTTTAAAAAAAATTAAAAATTTATATGCATAAATATGATCTGTATGAATCAGATATTATAATGAAATTATCTATATTTATAACAAAAATAGTTATTTTAAATTAAAATGAAATTTTATCTTAGAATTGATATTTTAATTATATTATAAATTTTGTTCTTATGTAATTATTGATTATCTTTGTGCTAGATTGGGGATGGTATGAACATGTCTTTTGATAATTAACCTCACTAGATTACTTCATCACAGCTAGAAACATGATACGGATTTTGTACCATTATAAGCTAAAAATATGACATGTGGTTACTGCTTTATCTGCGTAAGAAACATGATAGCTTGATCATAAGGCTAGTTATATGAATTGATTACAAAAATTAAAGACCTCATTTATTTTAAGAGACTAAGCATGAAAGAATATGCCATATCACACTTGAGCCATACCGAGGTGCCTAAACTATGTAGCATTGTAAATAATTCAAGAGTAAGTCAACGTCAAACATATTTAAAAATTTCAATAGAGTCATTAGTAATTTGCAATGACTATTTAGTTTTTCATAAAATGTGATGAACTTTGGAAAGAAAAAAAAAAAAACAACTTTTATCACCACTAAATGCAGGGTTGCATTGTTTTGCTATATTTTGGAGGAAAAACTATCAAATCCTATGCACCACTAGTACAAGATATGCTTCTGTCTCATTATAATGGATCATTGTAACCTCACGATGGGTGCCCTATAGCTTAAATGTAACGGAACGGATCAGCTCTAAATAATGTCAAGGCTAGCATCAATGTTGTACTAGCATTCTATCATGTCTAAGGTCTTGACCTTGCAGTGACCAAAAGAAAATAGGAATCACTGAGATATCACTGATCATCTAGTTTTAGTACCCTTGCAGAAGAAAAAAAAGAAAAAATAAAAAATGCAAAGTTAAACCGGGGGGCACAGTCACTGGAGCATTTAGAATAGAATATACATATTTTAGTAGGATACATTATAATTTAGCTGCCATCCTGGTCTTTTGCTTTACATTATTAGTAGAGGTGATATTGAGATAGGCCTGGTTTTAGATTCAGGTAATATGAATGTATATTACATTTGGATCGGGTACAAATTGGATTTAGATATCCATCAAGCATCAAATATCATATCTTGATGAGTTAGTCAACCTAGAACTTACATGTTTTGACTAACTTTACTAATGAAAAATATACAACACGTGCTACAAACTTAAATTTTGATTCATGAACAATCATCACTAATATCTCACACCCCCCCCCCCCCCCCCCCCCCCCCAAAAAAAAAAAAGAAAGAAAGAAATATAACTATTCTAGTTTAAGTTAGTTAGGTTACCTATATCTAATCCAAAAGTTTCAGTGATTTTGATTTCATATGCAATGTACTTATCATCATATTCAAGTTGGAACCAAATTGGGATTAGCTTTCCTAATAGGTTTGCAAGTTGCAATTATAGTCTTAATTATTAGAGAAAATAATATGCTCTTTTTATTTCTTTATTCACTATTTATGTAATACCTCAAGCACACTTTCTGATCCAATTGATCCGTTACTAGGTTAAATCCATGTAGCATTAAAAACTTAAGTATAAGTTATGCGGTAATAAGTGAATTTGAGTTATTAACTCTTAAAATTATTTTTTTATCCAATGTAAGATTATTCATGTATGAGGGCATTATAATCTCCTCTTTATCAAATGACATCCTTATTGTATGCTACAAGCTAGCCAGAATCTATTCTAAGTGGAGCTATTGATGTTACAGGGATGGCTTCACGTCATGGTAGGACTCTCATTCCATAAGTAGTCCATTCTTTTGCCCATCAACTTTTTCACATTCGGATTGACTCTGATATCATTTGTACTTGAAGTTCACATACTAACCCAATTAACCTATTAAAAAATTGGGTTCATATGGCCTTAAAAACTCAAATACAAAATAGGTAAACTTGAGTGTTGGGACAATTGTGGATAAGGGTATTACAATTCAAGTGGCAAAGAGAGATTGGCATGATTCATGGATTCTAACAAAAATTATCATGGAAACTCACTATTTACAATACAACCCCATCTCATTGTCCTCGTGACCTCATAACTTGAACTCTTAAATAGAGCTCTCTTATTGCCATGCTTTCAATCCCTTGTTTCCCTTCTAATGACCTCTTATGTGTTCCTTTTTTCTAAAATTAAAATGTCACTTAAAATTTTGGATTATTGATTAATTATAAGTAATTACTTTAATGATTATTTTGTATATGTAGTTATTAAGATGTGGAGGTTGTTGTTGTAAATACGTATGTTCATATATAAACTATGAATGTAAGGAGAACAAAGGCAAAGTATGTTTTTTTATTAGAGAACTAGGAAGATTGAACATCTTTAAAGAGGATATTCGAAGGTTTCCTCTCTTGAAGCACCTCTATCTCTTCTTTATGTATTTAAATAAATCATGTATAAATTGGTATAATAGGTAATGATTCTTGGCATGGATGTGCTATTGGAGATCCATGATGATTCAGTTGAAATCAGATGTGTTGCAAAAAAAGCAATTGAAAGAAAATGGTGGAAGATCAATAATTATTTAATGAAGCTTATAACATGATGAGAAATTATATAAGGAGGCCAACAAAGTTGTCAGCAAAAAACTTTAGATCTATTAGATATAGTTTTAAAAATTTTATTTTGGTGTGAATTTTAGATCCAAAGCAGTTGAATTTGAAAAAGGAAAATATAGACAATGTACTTTGGGACAATTAAATTTCTGAACTTGCAAGGTTTTCAATTTTTTCAATCCTAGTGTTGAGTGCTCTAAACTTACACAAGCTTAAAACTAGGCTGTGTTTTTTAGGAGAAAGCTAGGTGGATCGAGTTTGAGAAAAGTGAGAGCCAAGAAGTGTTCAACAATCAATTTATGTGAATAAATTTTAAAAGATCCATAACTATCTCAAGCTCTAAGGAGGTGGATAATTAAATCCATTTCAACTTGGGAAAAAAAGTATAGGATAGGGAATTCATTAGGCAAGATAAAAGTATACAAGGATATCTTGATGGACTGAAAGATAGAGCTTTTGAGATTTTAGGATTTAATGTTTCTATAAAAATTTAGCACTCTGGGAGAAAACAAGTTTGGTTGCCATCTTCTTCCCAATTTATTACAAAAAGAAAGGATTTAGTAACTTAGAAGGCTTATAGATAAAAATAACTCGGTCACTACCGATCATTCTCTTGGTTCTTTGATCGATCTTCTATCCATTTGCTAGCCCAAAGATACTAGTGGAGAATAATTTTGTTAACTTTATACTTTTTCTTTTAGCACAACCTTATGGCCAATCGTATGTGGATGATCATTTTTTTTTTCATTCATTTCATATTTTGGCTTTACCTCTAAAATAATTTATGATATTAAGTCAATTACACTAATGACTTCTCATTCAATATCTTGTTTATTAAACTTTAAAATTTCATGAAGTTGTACATTAATAGCATTATGCTTTTTTTATTTAATGCGATTGTGATTGGATACAAGAAAGCAAGTATTTGCTCTTCACGGGAACTCTCTTATTTATAATGATATGACAATTAAAGTTCCTTGATGCATCGGATTCCTTGAAGATTCGGATAGCATTCCAATCTCAATCCCTCTGAGATGATAACTCTTAAATACCTTATATTTTAATCAAATCATTGACGTCATTTTCCTCCAATTATAATCCTTTCTGACCTCTTAGGTAGTGTTTGATAGAAAAAAATTTATTCATGGATAAGTGTATAGGATAGAGTTTATTCCCTGGCTATCCCTAGGGATATCCCTTGGCTATCCCATTGATCATATCAAATGCAAAAAGAATAAATCTATAGGATAACCTTTTTTTACTCTTATTTGGAGGGATAACCAGCTATTCCTGCATTTTCTAGGGAATAAATTGAGGGAATAACCCATGGTTAACCATGGATTATCCCTTTGGTTAACTTTATTCCCAGCTATCCCTTATAGTTATTGCTTTTGGAAATAAGAGGGGATATCCAGGGGATATCCCTCCTTATTACCTATTTCAAACACTACTTTAAAGTTGGGCCTTCTAATTGTATCTATAGCCTGAAGGTGGAAGAGTCTAGCCCTTTGCACTCGTCGATTAGGCCTCGATCGTGAGACATTGTAAATTATGCATAGTACAGCCTTATAGCCTTATTTATCATAATAATTAGTCCTTGTGGAAAAAAAGGCATCTCCTTTGCGCTTCTCTGTGATTCTGTTTTCTTTGACCCTAGTTTTTGCTGGACCCATTGGTTTAAAACATTTGATTCAGATGGATAATAATATGTGACACTAATTTAAATAGATCTAAACTTAATCTAACTTAAACATACAATATTAAAAAAAGAGAGTGCCTAGCTGTAGAATCTCAATGCGGAACTGATTTAAATTGATGGCACGTGATCCTTTTTTTTTTTTTTGGTACAGACGGGTGATCACACCAATCTAGGGTGAGTCAAACCCGAAATATCAGAATACAATATCTGACCTAGAATAGTAGGGCAAGGGTCACCCCGCTGCCAGCTTCAAAAGCCAGAGTGATAAGCCACTCGGGCAGCAATCCAATCTGCAGCTCCATTAGCTTCCCTGTAGATATGCTGAATCTGGGCACATGTTGCTCCTGGAAGAAGAGATCTGATATCACTGATCATGGGGATGGACAACCGATAGTCAGTGGAATTCTGGCGGATCCAGCTAATAACTATAGCAGAATCACCTTCAATAATAAGCCTTTGAACGCCCAGGGTCCGAAAGGCATAAGATATACCAGCCCATGCCGCATACAGTTCAGCATAGGGGACAGTAGAGTCAAGCAATCCAAATCCGCCAGCCGCAATCATCATTCCGTCCGACCCTCTGATCACAAAAGCTGAACCCACGTGTCTACCACGAACACTCCCATCAAAGTTGATTTTAATAAACCCTAGGGGTGGGGGCTCCCAAGAAACAAAGACCGTACGCCGGTGCGCTACCGAAGTAGCATGGAAGTCCCAGTGGCCAGGGCAAGCAGAATCCAGAGAACTCTGATGGAAAGTATACTCAGCAGCTGAGGAGACAGCGGACCTAATGACCCGAATAGAGGTAGGAGCCTCCTCAGTGAAAACAATATGGTTCCGGGATAACCAGATCTGGTACGCAATATAAACCCATCTCGGAACCATCTGATAGACACCATTCCGCATAGCCTGCCTAATGGCACGTGATCCTTATGTAAGAATCAAACTGTACATCTGAAGTTTGATAGGTTAGATTTATATACATAGAATATTAGTATGACTGTGATTGCCAGCATATATATATATTTTTTTGTACAAACGGGAATCACACCACTCTAGGTGACTCAGTCCCACACTATCAGAATACAAAAATTAAATTTAGACCAGGAGGACACCATTCACCGGGCTTCCAGCACCAGGATCCAGAATGATCAGCAACTCTAGCGGTGATCCAGTCAGCCACTGAGTTGGCTTCCCTGAAGATATGACTAATCTGTATACTATGAACGCCCTGTAGGAGAGAACGAATGTCGGAGATCAAAGGGTTGGTAGGCGACTGCGCGCAATGATCCTGACGAAGCCATCGAATCACCGTGAGGGCATCACCCTCGAGGATAATACGACGGGCATCAAGACTGCGGATAGCACAGGAAACTCCAGCCCACGCAGCATAAAGCTCTGCAAGCGGCACCGACGAATCGAGATGTCCAAATCCCCCAGCAGCAACCATAGTACCGTCAGGACCCCGAATGACATAACCCGATCCGACAGATCTGCCTCGAATACTCTCATCAAAGTTGATTTTGATAAACCCTGGAGAGGGGGGTTCCCAAGAAATAAAGAGCGTTCTCCGGTGCGCTGCCGAGGCAGCATGGGAATCCCAGAATCCAGGGCTATCAAAATTACAGACTAGACGATGGGACGTGTACTCGGAAGATAAGGACAAGGCAGTTCGAACAACCCTGAAAGACGGAGTAGGCTCCTGAGTAAAGACAATCCGGTTCCGGGATAACCAGATCTGGTAAGCAATATAAGCCCTCGTCGCGCCCTACTTGCTGTTCCCTCTCCTAACATCCTTCCTGATCAAGTCAAGGAAAGATAAAGAAAGAGAAGATGAAGCGACAGCCCAAGGCTTGACGCTCGCGATCTCCCAAATGTGGTGAGCTCTGAGACAAGTGAAGATGGCGTGATCCACCGCCTTATCCTCAATACCGCAAATCGGACACGTAGGCTGAATCCCCAGGCCACGTCTAGAAAGAACCGAGCAAGTAGGAAGATAATTCCGAGCAATCTTCCATAGAAAAAGGCGAACCCTGGGATGAATGGGAAGATGCCAAATCCAAGCCATATCTGTCAACGGTCGGGATGGAACACGGTAGATCTTGATGATGTCCCTGATGGGAGCGCTCGGAATACCAGACCACCTCCAAACCCTAATGTCGAGGGAGTGCCCAGGAGAAAGAGGGATAGCAGCTATACGTCGCATAAGCTCCTCGCCAAAAAAAAGGGGATAACAGAGAAGTAGACCAGGAAGAATGATCCGGCACCGTGAGATCACTAACTCGCATGTCAAGAGGAATATCATTGCTGACGAAAGTAGGCCATCGAGACAAAGGAAGGTCAGCGATCCAGGAATCATAAGCAACATCCACAGAAGCACCATTGCCTAGAATCCAGGAGATACTATGAAGGATAGCCGGAGCATGAGTACAAACCTCTTTCCAGAAAAAAGAGTGACCCCAAACAGACTGTAGATTAGTGGAGGGAGTCCAATCCCCATACTTGCCATGCATAAAGGAACTCCACATACAGTGCGGATCAAGCAAGAAGCGAGTAGCATGCCTAGCAATCAAGGCCTCCCTCCGAGCAGTCAAGGACTGGATCCCAAGGCCTCCCTCGGAAAGCGGCAGACAGACACAATCCCAGGCTAAAAGATGAACACCATGACCATCCTGGGACGATCCCCAGAGAAATCCCTGAAATAACGCTCAATCCTCCTTAGACAAGTCAAAGGGATAGCAGCATTAGATAAGAGATAGAGAGGAAGAGATGTGAGCACTGATCGAATAAGAGTGATCCTCGCCATCATAGATAGCCCAGTAACCTGCTACCCCTCCAGCCGATCACGGATCCTCAACTCGAGCTTACTAAAGTCCGAGATCTTAGGCCTTCTGCCGGTAATAGGAATACCCAGATAGGAGAGACAGTCTGACTGCACAGAAATCCCCATGATCTGCTTGATAGTCTCCTTCCGAGAAGAAGTCACCCGCGGACTAAAACAAATAACAGACTTAGCATTATTAACTTTCTGACCAGAGGCAGAATAGTAATTGTGAAGAATAGAAGCAAATGTGGCCGCATTGGCCATAGTAGCCCTGCCCAGGAAGATACAGTCATCAGCAAAAAGCAGATGAGAGATCGAGGGACCTTGGGAGCCAGCTTGGTAAGGGTGTAGAACATTGTCCAGCTGAGCCTGACGAAGAGCCCGAGATAAAGAATCAGCCGCTATAACAAAGAGAAACGGGGAGAGGGGACATCCTTGTCTCAGCCCAACCTTAGAATGGAAGTAATCAGTCCGGTCTCCATTGATGAGGATGGAGAATGACGGACTCTGAATGCAGGCCATGATCCAATCAATAAACAGCTGGTGGAACCCAAACACCTGAAGAGAGTGACGCAAGAAATCCCAATTAACTCTGTCATAAGCTCTCTCCATATCAAGCTTAATGGCCATAAGCCCCTGACTGCCAGAAGTCCGATGAAGGTCATGCATGAACTCCTGCGCTAATAAAGCATTATCAGTGATACTGCGCCCTCTGAGGAAAACCCCCTGCTCCGGAGAGATAAGGCGAGGAATAACCCAACACAACCTCATAATAAGGAGGCGAGCACAAACCTTATATAAGGTAGTGCATAAACTGATGGGCCGAAAGTGCTGAGGGCTAGAAGCGTCCGTCCTCTTTGGAACCAAGGTAATGAAGGTACGATTCCATTCAGAGGGGATAGATTTGTGATGAAAGACAAGCTGGATTGCCTGAGCTAAGTCTTCTCCCAGAATATCCCAATACTGACGAAAGAAAAATGGAGGAAAGCCATCCAGCCCAGGGGCCTTATCAGCACCAAGATCCCACAAAGCCAGCCGAATATCCTCCGTAGTGAAAGGCCGAGTCAGAGAGACATTCTCAGCAATAGAAATAGTATTGAGAGACAGAATAGGGTGAACAGGGACTCCAGAACCAGGTTGCTCAGTCCACCTACTATGAAAGAAGTTAAAAAGCTGAGCACGAATCACATGATCCTCCACCTGGAGCTGACCCTCCTCATCAGTAATATGCCTAATGTGGTTCCTCGCCCTGCGTTTCTGAGTGGCCTGATAAAAAAATCTTGTGTTACAGTCCCCCTCCTGAATCCACTGAATACGGGACCGCTGACGCCAAAAGGTCTCCTAATGCAGCAGAAGAGAGTGGTGGAGAGCCAAACTCGATCGCAGTGACGATAGGTCCTCACAAGAAAGAGAACCGTCCAAATCCTCTTTAGCCTGGAGAGAAGAGATAGTAGACTCCACCTGCTCCACCTGTCTGACAATATCCCCAACCTCCAATCTATGCCATCTAGAGAGGTGACGTCTAGCAAGGGCAAGCCGTCTTGAGAGCCGATAAATGGCATTACCTCTAACTGGTAACTGCCAGACCTGGGAGATGATGGAGCGAGCAGCAGGATATGAGGTCAAAAACTTCTCGAATCTAAACTGCCTATGCCGCTGAGAAGTGATATCAGTAGAGATAAAGAGAGGACAGTGGTCAGAGGCAATTCTAGACAAGTGAGTGACAGTAACAGAGGGATAAAGCTGGAGCCAGCTAGAAGAGGCCAATGCCCTGTCCAATCTTTCCCAGACTCTAGCTGATCCCTGCCGGTTGTTGCACCATGTAAACTGCGACCCCTGATAACCCAAATCCAATAGACCAGCGCAAGAAATAAAGTCCCTGAACTCAGCCCGGCCCACAGAGCCATGGGAAACCCGTCCACCTTTCTTTTCTGCAGCACTCAAGATACAGTTAAAGTCTCCAGCAATGAGGGAGGGGAATCCCTGGTCAAGAAGAGATTGAATCTCGGACCAAAGCACCCGACGCTCCCGGAGATTAGTACTGGCATAAACTCCCGAAAGGAGCCATGGGCTGGCACTTCCCTCAGAGATGACCAGCGCAACCTGCTGCCCACAGCTGTGAAAAGCATCAACTCTGATATTATCATTTCTCCATAGAGCAACAATACCCCCCGAAAGACCAGTGGACTCAACAGCATACGAAACCCAAGCTCGAGCGATCTGTCTCCGAAAACGGGCCAGACTAGCCCCAGAAAGCCAAGTTTCCAGCAAGATGCAAATGTCAAAAGAGTGAAGCTGCATAAGCCTCCCAAATGAGGAGCGAAACGATGGTTTCAAAGCTCCTCGCACATTCCATATGAGAATCTTCATGGTAAGGCTGGATTGGAGGGCTCCCCAACCATCACCCCTGACATCTCCACGGAACAGTCCAAATCTCCTAGGCTTTTGCAGTCAACAGCCTGGATTGATTCCATCAGGACCTCCGTATCGCCTGGGATCACCTTAGGATAATTCCGTGATCCCGAATCCACACAATCAAGTATCTGGACTGAGTCCATCAAGACCGCTGATTCAGATACATTAATAGCCTCCTTCAGCTGATGAACCGCTGATAAGTGAGTGCAAGACTCTAATTGGGTCGGCTTAGAAGACTCAAAAGCTGACCCCGAAGAGGCCCCTACCCGACCTCGAGCCTTCTTAGTCCCTGGGCCAAACTGGGCCGATGACTCCCGACCAACCACCAAGGAAGCCACAAACTTGAAGGCTGCATTGTCCCCACCTCTACCAGAAAGAGTGGCCTTGCCTTTGGCTTTGGAAGAACGGGATGGCATTCTGGTAGACGATGACTCCACTGGACGGGCCCGCTTAGAAGGCCCCGAGACGGGGTCTTTACTAGTACTGACCACGAGGCCCAATTTCGGAAAGTTAATTGCTTGATCACCTTCAGACAAAGAGGATTGATCTTTAGGAATTAAAGCCTGAATGCCATTAGCTTCTGAACTCTGAATCAAAGGATCCTGAGACTGAGCTACAGTGCCAACCGGCACGCTCGAGCACTGCCTGGGGTCATCCTGGAAGCCTTGACCGAGCATCACAGGGACATGAACCAGAGAGGAAGGCGCTGCCGAAGGCATCAACCCAGGCTCCCGAGACACCACCGCATCCGACTCAGCTGCGGCCGACTCACCCCGCCCAAACCTCAACCCAGGAGATGGCACAGAGGAGCCAGCGGAAGGATGAAGCTGACGCCGGGCGAACTTCTTCGGCACAGACCAGCCGTCCTTGGACACAGAAGCGGAAGCAGGGCTCGAGCGATCTCCCGCCGTTAGGACCGGAGGCTGCGCCAGAGGGAGTCGTCGACGCCGAACTACTGCTAGCCAGGGACCAAACAGAGGAGCAGAAGACGAAGAAGCCGTCAGACCCGCTAGCTTGCATGGACCAGAGAGATGCAGGGAAGCACAGCGGTGGTAAATACCCTCCAGATTCTCGAACGAAAACTGCTGCCAGAAGGGGGCGCCGAATCCACGAATCCTAGCTCCTGGCCGGAGGGGAAGACCCAGATCCACTCAGACGCAAGCCCGAGCAAACCCTCCCCGCATCCGAGGTTTGGTAGGCTCATCGGAGAACAAAAACTCCCCCGCCACCGAGAGAATGGAAGAGAGGGTATCATCCGCCCAGAACTCTATCGGAAGCAGAGGAAGCCGGATCCAAACCAGAGCCTGCAGCAAGGAGTCTTCCGCAGGGATGAATTCCGGCTTCTAATCCATCACCGCAAGAACCTGCCCGTTGATCAGCCAAGGCCGCTCAAGGATACGGCTTTTAGAGAGGGGGTCGGAGAGCCGGATGAGGTAGTGCCTGTGAGCCAGGGGAACCACCTCGATTTCTCCCGGTAACCCAGCGCGATGAAGTTCACGCACAATAGCCTCCGGCGGCACCCACCTAGAGAGAGAGCGAGCCAGCACCGCCTTCACGCCCCACGAGCTGGCCTCGCACTCCAGGGAGGTGATCGGGACCTGGATAACCTCCGGGAAGAGCCGGATCAGTTCCTCGACCTCCGCCGGAGAAGGGAAAGGAGCATCCCAACCATAGCGACCTAAGGGAGGTCGGCTCCACTGACTTCCCGTCTTCGTCGAGCCCAAGGGGATATCAGCGCCCGAAGCTGGAGAAGACGCCATTCCATGCCCAGAACCCACCTTCTTGCTCCCGGAAGCCCTCCCAGCAGACACCCTATCGGAGGCCATTGGATGGGAGGGGACAGCAAAAGGAACAACCCGAAGGAACACCGCCGGAGAAGACGCAGGATCGCCGGAGATCGGAGAAGACGAAGCCGGGTGCACAAATCTTAAAGTCCGTCCAAAACAGAGCAGCTCTGCTCGGAATGCACGAATATCAAAGCACAAAAAGGATTCATTGGGGGAGTTGTTTATCCGCCAGCATGTATTTTTGATGTACCCATATATTTCAATCATCAATATGTTGATGTGCTAGTACGGTTATGATCGTCAACACATACTTGCTGACTTATATGGTGTTATCGATATTGTGCTGTTCTGATTCAGAGATAACTGACATTATATATATTTTATATATATCCAAGTATTAGGGTGGTGCGATGACAGTATCGAGTATCAAGATATGGCTGTGTTGTGTTCGAATGAGCCAAGTACCCGTTCGAAAACTAGACACTTTTACTTTCTAATGATTTGTTTTTATGAGACTTTTACTTTCTAATAGTTTGTTTTTTATTTTTTTATATTTTATTTTAAAATTGGTGGGCTCAAATATAGTGATGTTTTTTTAATTCGTTTTCATGGAAAGACGCTCGTATGGTGTTCGAGGGTTGATTGGGTATGGAAAATATCACTCTACCTTGCAATTTGCGCAAATAGAACGTGTAAACTAAGAAGACTTGTGACCTAATAGGATACAATGAACTGACGTTTGGATAGGGATTACTATAAGCTATGAATCGAAGCAAATTGTGATTTTATATACATATCTAAGTGATCCACTTGCAATAAGCTGCTTGTGTGTGGCATTTTGAGGCAGTAAAGGGAAAATTTTCAGATACAATGAAGCAACAAAAAATTAAGACATATATTCCTTCCAATAGTGAACATAAAACCTAACTAATTGTCTTATGTAGGCTCATACAGATATAATACTAATACTTTCAATCTTTCTAATTCAAAGTTTGTCAAAGGTCTACTAAAACAATATATGCATGAATGCTTCAAAACAGTCTACTAAAGCAATATATATGCAAGAATACTTCAAAACACTGGAAGCATAAATAGCATGGAGTTCCGGCATTGATATGTTGCAGACTGGTCCGGTTTAAGAAGCTCCATCCGATACAATGCACTTCCAAGGACTTAAACTTTGGGCTCCAATTTTATTCCTTATGTTATCTACTCATAAACAATATTCTTCAATCTGCACACAAGAAAAAGAAATAAGCATAAGTTTTCCAAAGAATACGGTTACTGTGAAAACAAGGAATAAAGAAGAGATCAAGGAATAGCTTGACTATAGCAACAAATTCTAACTGTTGATCAATGAACAAATAATCATGATAATTATAAATATGGCAAATGGAAAAAGTAATGTAAAGAAGGCCTAGTGCACATAACTAGGTGTCAACAGAGGAGGGAAAAATATCCAAGACTTCTCGAGCAAGTTCATTATATGAATATATCCTACCAAATCATGCAGAGTAGGCCCAGAAAACATAATTAGCAGCAGTTTGTAATCTTGCTCTGGCAAACAAGTGGTGATTTACCACCCAGCAAGAGCTACTACTACAACCCTTGCTACTTCTTATTCATGATAGAGCTTCTGAATCTAATTCCCATATCAGTACACAAATCCATGATTGAGAATGCATAAAAGGCCCAAGTTGATACCGTGTCAAGCCTAGAGAGGTAGCTGATATCTCTTCATTGCTTTAAAGCTTACCCAATTTTTGAGGAATTTTGAGGGCCCTTCATAGAAGGCCTGTGCAAACGCTTTCTCCCCTTCAAGACTCTACATCAATGTAGTCCTAGTTTGGACTGTGCCTAGTTAACAATCCATCTGAGCCCAAAAAGATTTGACTAGTTGTGCTGATAGGACCAAGAAAGGAACTTTTATGTGACAGCTTGAGTTCTCGCAATCCTAGCACCCTAGAAGAAAGATTGGTCAGTAACTTATGCCTTATAGTCTTCCATTAACACATTTATTATCAATCAACAGTACATTTCATATATCAGATGGTCTGGTGTTCTTTACCACTAGTGCCATCAAATCCAAGTTTCAGACAACATCAAGAAGGTTTCGATGCTAAATTTCAATATTCAGGGCTTCTGAGGTTAATATGCGTGGGTTGTCATACCATCTAAATTTTCCATGCATCAAGACCTTCAAGAACATGAGGACTTACAGCCAATAAATTGACATCAAAAAGTCTGTTCAAGAAAAGAAGCTACGTTATGTAGCAGAATATATTTGTTATGGGAAATTAGAAATATGGTACAAAACTACAAAGTGTTTTAAAAGAGCACAATGCAGGTATCCTACATTCCTCGCTTTTATGTACTCAATATGGAGAAAGAATTAAACCATATAGCGATGTCAGGTAACTCTCTTTGCTTTTGTAGTAGATACAAGACACATTTCATAAAACACATTTACTGACCAAAAGATCAACACATGTATAACAAAGCTCTTGGTAAATATTATTTACAGGGACAAACACAACCATGTTAGATCTATCAATGGTGATGCTCCAGAATTTATATGCAGCATCATATTTGTTCTTACACCTACAACTTGTTTAAGATTTTGAGTTAAAACTGACATGATTTTGTTAAATTCATCTTAATGAAATTAAATAGATGAAATCGCTAAAATTACACCAATTACAACACCAATCAATAATTATATATAACTTTTGAAAGGAACGTAGGAACCATTGAGCTGATTAAAGCACAATGAGACTTCCTATAGGAAGGAAGCAAAAAAGGAAAAATGCAAAATGTCGAAAGGTAGAGTTGGTCACTAATAAAAACTGTTTCATCAAGGGAGACAATATTCATACAACCGTTTGAAGAAAATTGAAATGATTTATGTGTACTTGGATGGTTAATCCCAGATGGAGAATGTTTTAAGCATCCATGCAACTCATCAAGTCCCTTTCTTGATATAGAGCTAAGGCAATTCACATCAAGGTCCATCTCAAAGAAATTCTACTTTGAATCCTTAATAAAACCAAGATGATGGAAGAACTGCAATATACAGAACAAGGATCCTGCAAGTTAAAACTTGTTAACAATGTACTAAAAAATAACAAACAATATTAATAGAACTTGTGCTTGAATCTAGCCATGTTAGTTGTGCTGCAAAAAGAGTAACTGTTTGCAGAATGAATGGTGAAGAAGAAATCCTCAAGGTAAGCCATTCTGGTTGGGACATAATTGTGATTGTAAATGTTAATAGTTGAGTGCAAAAGACAGGAAAACCAAACTTTCAACTCACAAGTGGTTAACAAGGTAATGATATTTGAAACGTTTGCAGTGATAAGAAAAAAGAGCTAATGGTTCCTTACCTGCCGAAAGCAAAAATATGTTGAGGGTGGGAAAGCATTAGTTTTTCATTACAAGCATGTACAGGCTTCTAATTCTGCACCACTCAAATGGACATACCCAAGTTTAATTGACACAGCCATTGTTTCCATCCCTTTTTTTGTTGAGGAATGTTCAAGTCCATTGGCAAACTTTGAGCTTTCTGTTCACCATTTACAAATATCTGGAAAGGACTTTATGGTATCAGTCTGTAAGAAAGACATTGAACAATGGAAAACAAAGACATTGCACCAAGAGGAAAATATCAGTAGGATCGATAAGCAACTTACTCTAATGCTATGTTAAATTTGAGGAGAACTCTCTTTGTCACATATTTGGAATAGTTTGAAATTGAATGCAAGAATCCTCTGTTAAATATGTCTTTAATTTTATATATCGGGTCCGGTTTTTTGACCCGACCCGATATTCTTGTTGAGACCGGACCAAACCGGTCCGATAGGGTTTATTTTATGGGAGTATTTTTTTGGGGCGTATATATATATATATACGCGTGAAACTTCTGTAAGCTGGATCTTCTCCTTTATGATGATAATGGAATTTTGTTTGCCTTGCCCGTGGATGTAGATCACCATGATCGAACCACGTAAATTCTTGGTGTTCCTTTGTTTGTT
The DNA here is from genome assembly GCA_900491605.1 of Calamus simplicifolius. Taxonomy (NCBI): domain Eukaryota; kingdom Viridiplantae; phylum Streptophyta; class Magnoliopsida; order Arecales; family Arecaceae; genus Calamus; species Calamus simplicifolius. Next base: position 1,646,684 of record UESW01003853.1, on the reverse strand, counting down.
TATTGTTTGATTTGTTTATTGAATCTGATTTCCGTAACAAATTGGTATCAGAGCTTTGGTTCGGAAATAATTTTGTTGAAAAAAAGGGGATAAAACCTAACCCTAATCCTTTTTTTTTTTTTGGTCTTCGTCTGACTCCTCCTTCCAACTTCCCGTCGTCGGCGCCTCCAAGGGCGATTCGAATCTGAGAAGAGAAAGCTCGCGGATCGGCGGAAAATCGTGATCAAGAAACTCTCAAGAGGTGGAAGGAAAGGGGCGATCCCGTCAAGCACGGAATCCGTGAGCGAAAGAAATAGAGAGGGCGCAAGCTTTGAATCCTTCCTTCATTCCTCTCCGCCCCTCTCAGGAACCCCAAGGCCACCAGATTTCCTCCCCCTCTCATCTCCAGCGAAGATCTGAAGCGTGATCTCTTGGCCAGAACCAAGATTCCCCTCCGATGCCAACGCCTTATCGCCGGATCCAGGGAATTGTCTGACGAAATCCTAATCTCGACCTCGTCGGACGACCTCTTCCCGTCTTGCAGCCTCCTCCAAGAAAACGAGCGGCGAGGGGGAGTTCCTTGTGACAGCGATCGCGACTCTTATCTTGCCTCCCGATCCGACGCGCTGGGCGTACCTGCCAACGGGGAATTGTAGGCCAGCCTTCGAGGACCGGGACACCGACTTGGAGGACTTGGGCTTGCCCCTGCCGCCCTTGGTCGAAGCCGTGATTCTGTTCCAGCCGTGCCGTGAAGAGGAAGCGGATGTTCAATCCGTGAAGCTGTTCCCAGGATCTCTTCTTCTTCTTCAATCCAAACGGAAAGATCGTTTTGTTCTTAGGAATTCTTGGGATGTCATCTTTGAAGTTTCAGATTGCACCATTTGATGGACAGAACAACTTCGGATTATGGAGAATAAAGATGAAGGCTTTATTGAAGCGAGAGGGTTCTGTTAGGGCACTGGATAATAATTATACAGATGACATGACCACGGCTGAGATTGAAGAGATGGATGAGAAGGCGCATAGTGCGATCCAGTTGTCTCTAGAAGACAATGTTTTGCGAGAAGTCGCAGATGAGGAAACAGCGGCCGGTCTTTGGAAGAAACTGGAAAGTCTCTACATGAAGAAATCTTTAACATCGAGACTTTATTTGAAGCAGCGTCTTTATACCCTAAAGATGCGAGAAGGTACGCCTATTAAGGAACACTTGAATGAGTTTAATAAGATTGTTATGGATATGAAAAATCTAGATATTAAACTCGAGGAAGAAGATCAAGCTTTGATCGTGTTATGCTCATTGCCTGCCTCATACGAAAATTTTGTGAACTCGATGCTTTATGGACGTGAATCCATAACTCTAGAGGATGTTAAAGCATCCTTGAATTCTGCAGAATTGAGAACAAAATTGAATGGAAATACTAGTGGAGACAGGGCAGATGGTTTATTCGTGAGAGGTAGGGCCAAGAAGAAGGATAAAGCTTTTAGAAAGAAATCTGTTGGTCGTTCAAAATCTAGGCCACCTGGAGATACGACGAACGTTGAGTGCTACTATTGTCACAAGAAAGGACATTACAAGTCAGATTGTCCTGTGCTCAAGAGAAAGGATAAGCAACGTAGTCAACGTCAAGATGCGGCGAATATTGCTGAGAAAGATGAGTCTAGTGTGTCAGACAGAGTTCTTACGACATGCTCTGTTGTTAGTTTTTCAAACGATGTTTGGATAATGGATACAGGAGCATCATATCACATGTGCCCAAATAGGGAATGGTTCACCACATACGAACCATTGAATGGTGAATCAGTTTTTATGGGAAATGATGCAGTATGCAAAATTGTGGGAATTGGTACTGTTCAGATTAAGTGCCATGACAAAGTTGTGAGAACCTTGACTGAAGTTAGGCACATACCAGACTTAAAGAGAAACCTTATTTCTTTGAGCTGTTTGGATTCCATTGGGTGTATGTACTCAGGTGGAGGTGGAGTCTAAAAGTCACCAAAGGCAATCTAGTTGTGATGAGAGGAAACAAGGTGAATCACTTGTATCATCTACAGGGTAGCACAGTTATGGGTTCTTCGATTGGCACAGCAAATTCTGTTTCTGCTGATGATAGAACAAAATTGTGGCATATGCGTTTGGGCCATATGAGTGAGCGTGGCATGACAGTTTTGAGTAAACGTGGTTTACTATGTGGTGAGCGGACATCCTCACTAGATTTCTGTGAGCACTGTGTTCTTGGCAAGCAGTGCAAGGTCAGTTTTAGTACAGGCACACATTCAACGAAGGGTACACTCGACTACATACATTCTGATTTATGGGGACCGGCACAGGTTCCATCTAAGGGTGGTGCTCTTTACTTTGTGACATTTATTGACGATTATTCCAGAAAAGTTTGGGTTTATTTTCTGAAAAGAAAAAGTGAAGTGTTTGAAACCTTCAAGAAGTGGAAAGCCCTTGTTGAGAATCAGACAGGGAAGAAGATCAAACGTCTGAGGACCGATAACGGTCTTGAGTTCTGTGGTGGTGATTTTAATGAATTCTGTGCAGATGCAGGTATCGTTCGACACCGTACAGTCAGGTACACTCCACAGCAAAATGGAGTGGCAGAAAGGATGAACAGAACTTTATTGGAGAGGGCAAGATGCATGCTCTCTAATGCTGGCATGGAAAAGGCTTTTTGGGCTGAAGCAGTTAACACGTCTTGCTATCTGGTTAATCGTTCTCCTTCAACAGCAATTGAATGCAAGACTCCTTTTGAGATGTGGTCAGGTAAGCCTTGTGATTATTCAAATCTAAAGGTTTTTGGATGCCCTGCTTACTATCATGTTAAGGATGGTAAACTTGAACCTAGAGCAAAGAAGTGTATCTTTGTTGGTTATGCTGATGGCGTGAAGGGTTATCGTCTGTGGTGCATAGAACCTAATTCACCTAAATTCATTATTAGTAGGGATGTTACTTTTAATGAAAAGTTTATGCTAGATCAAAGGAATGTTGTTGATGAGTCTGCAGGAAACCATGAGAGTGATACAAATGAGGTGGAGGTTCAGGTCGAGCTTCGAAAAAAGGCTCTCAAAATGATTTGAGCGAGCAAATTGTTACTATTGATTCTAGTTCAGATGAGGAAGCTCTAGATGAGGTGGAGCAGCCATACTCTATTGCTACTGGCAGAGAAAGGAGGGAGATTCGAGCCCCTCAAAAATATGGGTTTTCTGATCTGGTGGCTTATGCTCTTACGACAGCAGAAGATATGGGTATTCAGGAACCATCTACTTATACTGAAGCTGTTACTTGTTCGGAATCAGAAAAGTGGACTGTTGCTATGGCTGAAGAACTGGAATCACTTCACAAGAACCAGACTTGGGACTTGGTGCCATTGCCTAAAGAAAAAAGAGCCATTGGGTGTAAATGGGTCTTTAAGAAAAAGGAAGGTATTCCAGGCGTTGAAATTAGTAGATGCAAGGCAAGACTTGTAGCTAAAGGTTACAATCAGAGGGAGGGAATTGATTATGATGAAGTGTTCTCTCCTGTTGTGAAACACACTTCTATTCGTGTGTTGCTGGCTATAGTTGCTCAATTTGACTTAGAGCTTGAGCAACTCGATGTGAAGACAGCCTTTTTGCATGGTGAGCTTGAGGAGACTATTTATATGGCCCAGCCTGAGGGCTATTATGTAGAAGGCAAGGAAGATCATGTATGTCGATTGAAGAAATCGTTGTATGGTTTGAAGCAGTCTCCAAGACAGTGGTATAAAAGATTCGACAGTTTTATGATACGGAGCGGTTATCATAGGAGCAGCTATGATAGTTGTGTGTACTTCAGGAAGGTTTCAGATAAATCCTTTGTCTATCTCCTTTTATACGTGGATGACATGCTCATTGCTGCAAAGAACATGACAGATGTGTTGATCTTGAAGAAATGTCTCAGTAAGGAGTTTGAAATGAAAGATCTGGGTCCTGCCAAGAAGATCTTAGGAATGGAGATTCAGAGAGACAGAAAAGCAGGTAAGTTATATCTCTCACAGAGGAGATATATTGAGAAGGTACTTGAGAAGTTTGGCATGCAAAACTCTAAGCCTGTCAGTACACCTTTAGCATCACATTTTAGACTCTCAGCTATACATTCACCTCAGTCAGAGGTCGAGGAGGCTGCAATGTCTCCTGTCCCATACTCCAGTGCAGTTGGTAGCTTGATGTACGCTATGGTATGCACTCGTCCCGACATTGCGCAGGCAGTTAGTGTGGTGAGCAGATATATGGCACATCCTGGAAAGGTCCATTGGCAGGCAGTGAAATGGATACTTAGGTATCTTAGAGGCTCCACAAAATTGGGCCTAATGTTTGATAGAAATAGTTCTAACTGTACTTCTGTTGTGGGATTTGTGGATTCTGATTATGCTGGGGATATTGATAAGAGAAGATCTTTGACTGGCTATCTTTTCACATTATCTGGCTCGGCTATAAGTTGGAGATCAACTTACAGTCGACAGTTGCTTTGTCTACAACAGAGGCAGAGTATATGGCAGCAGCAGAAGCAGTAAAAGAAGCTATTTGGTTACGAAATCTTGTTCAAGAACTTGGGCTCAAGCAGGAAGACAATTCAGTTGTCTTTTGTGACAATCAGAGTGCTATTTGCTTGATTAAAAATCAAGCATATCATGAGAGGACTAAGCACATTGATATCAAGTATCATTTTATTCGAGAGGCATTTACTGAGAGAAATATTACAGTAAAGAAAGTAGATACTGCTGACAATCCTGCTGATATGCTGACCAAGATAGTTCCCGCCAACAAGTTTAAGCATTGCTTGGACTTGATTGGCATGCTTGTTTGAGGTTTGCTCCTTCTGGGGCTTGGTGGCGAGGTGAATGAAAGTTCTATTTTTGTTTTTCTTGAAGTGGATATGTTTTTCGTTGCATCCCTTGTTTCCTACACCGAGTTAGCTCACGTAGGCTTAGGGATGCTGGGAGAATATGTTTGACTTCTAGTTTGTTAAATTCAAGCCAAGGTGGAGATTTGTTAAATATGTCTTGAATTTTATATATCGGGCCCGGTTTTTTGACCCGACCCGATATTCTTGTTGGGCCGGACCAAACCGGTCCGCTAGGGTTTATTTTATGGAAGTATTTTTTTGGGGCGTATATATATATACGTGTGAAACTTCTGTAAGCTGGATCTTCTCCTTTTTGATAATGGAATTTTGTTTGCCTTGCCCGTGGATGTAGATCACCATGATCGAACCACATAAATTCTTGGTATTCCTTTGTTTGTTTATTGTTTGATTTGTTTATTGAATCTGATTTCCGTAACATCCTCCCTTCCCCATTGCAATCACCAAGGATCATAGCAATGGGATATAGGCAGCTGCCAGAAGAAATGATAAGACAGACCAAACAAATTTCTTTCATACATTTTAATGCAGGGATTATCAAAATAAATCTGAAGCGTGCCTGAAAATTAACAATCAGTAGCCTGAGTATTTTATCAAGCATGGTTTGGAGCAGGAGATTTCTTCTTATTTCTCTAGTGAAATTGAGTGAACTACACAAGTCAAAGAGCCTCAGATGCATATTGCCACCTAATAATGTGTATGAAACTTAACATAAATTCAAGTTAAGAGCGACTCGTACCTGCAATTAAATAGCTCTCTCACTGACTCTTGTGCGTTCTGTTCCGTGTCACAGCCTTCCATATTCATGACGTGGAGGCTGGTGTTGAATGCATAGGAGCTCTTGGAGGTGAACTAGGATTTACTTCCGTTGTGGGCATACACATGACTAATTGCTGCTGGGTGCTGGCTGTAATTTCTAGAATTTTCAGAAGTGAATCGAAACACAACCATATAGAATTTTCAGACAGGAATGCTCTGGAACTAGCTGATGGGTTAATGCACAAGCCAACACCCAACCTGTGGGATTGAATAACAATTTGACAAAAATAACAAGTGAGATGCATTAACCTGATTGAGAAAAATTGGAGGTGGCTGATGGGATATTATATCTGCATGCTTAGTCTCAGATTGACATCCATGTTTCAAGCGTTCGAGAAATTCTATGTACTTATTTGTTTTGTAGCTAAGGCAATGAATATTCAAGAAATTGTCTTCTTATTTATTTTGTAGCTAAAGCAATGAATATCCAAGTCTACGGCAAAATGTTTTGAACCCTGGGTAAAAGATTCATTATTGTAAAACCATAACATACAAAAGCATGTGCTGAACTAGGAAATGGTCAAATGCATGCAGTGGCCATGTATGAAACTTATATACAGAATGTGAGACTACAAATGATCAAGTAAGACGCACTACCAATGACCATCTTTTTTGCAAAAAGTGGCAAAGAAAATAACAAAAATCGAGCCCATTTGGTTTGATGTTTTCCTAATTATATTTATTATGAATTGGCACAAAAATGGAAAAAAAATTATACTTTCAAAACCCACATGAAAGAAAATTGGTAGCGGAGAGAGTTGATGTTCTCTCACCAGGGAATAAAAAATTGTATTGCAAGCAACCATGCACTGGTTTTCATTATATGCATGTTGGAGCTTCTCTTCCGCACTGCTTAAATAATGATCTTTAGGATTGACAACCAGCCATTAATGTTTTCAATTTTCCTCCACGTGAGGATGGTAGAAGCCATCGAAGTAATTAACTTTAAACTTTTCCATGCCATCATAAAAATCTCTGCAGGAGAATAGATAGCATCAATAGATAGGAAAGACATCAGCTACCGTCTAGTCTATCAAAGATACATCATTACTAAGAAGGTTCATAAGCAACTTACCTTACCTATCCTGATGATACTTTAGCATATAATTCAAGGCCCATCACATTCTCATAGTGGAGGACATAGTAAGGAGGTAGCTATCAAGAAATAATTTTAAAAAAAAATTAATACTAAGCAAGCATCAATTATAGATAACAAAACAGTGGATTATTGCAGTACATGTGAAAAATACAGTGGATTATTGTTCAGGGCGGCTCAACTTAATTTCTCATGCGCCTTCCAAGATGGATGGTCGAAGTGCTGAACAATGGAAAATGGTTCAGAGCAGGAAACTTCTACTTACGTCTGCATTGGAATTCAGCAAAAGTTTGTGTCAGAAATTTCAAATGCAAGGCTGCTTCGTCAAATATATATTGTGCATAAACTAAACTAAACAGAGATTTAAGTTTGAGTCTGAGCAACGCAATACCTGAAATACCCATGCCTTAGATTTTGTCTCAGGTGTCATCATCATCTTTCATATCTTGTTCATCATCGTCTAGCTAGGTTGGTACTGAATGAGAAGGAGTCTTGGAGATGAACTTGGATTTGCTTCGAGTGCGTGCGTACACATACTCGATGTGTTGGATCTTTGGCCAATCTGAGCCATCCGGGAGGCTTTCCAGAGTAGCTGCTCGCTGGCAACGATTTCTAGCTTCTTCAGAGTGAGAAATTGGGGCTGCCCTTGTTCTCCTCCCGAAAAACCACTGCGGAAGCGACTCCATGGTGTCATCTTCAAGCTCTAGGAATTGTAGCGAAGAAAGGTTTGAAATGCCACCTAGTGTTTCCAGGCTGCCGCAATTTCTTATGACCAAATTTGTCAAACAAGTGGCGTGGTGACCAAGGAAGGCAGGAAGATGCCGTAACTTTGGGCAGTCACCGAGTACCAAGTCTGTCAAGCAGGGAAAGATTCTAACGCCATGCTCCTCCTCCTCCCACTGCCATGTCTCCCAGTTGTGCATGTTTTTCAAATTCAGATTCCTCAACCTGGGGAACAAAACTCTTCCTCCGCCGCGACCAGCTTCGTATCCCAAAAATTCTGGTCCTATTGTTTTGACTGCGAGCTCACCTATCCAAAGGTAGTCCAAACTGGGAGCTTTCCAAGAGGTGGGAGTTGTGCACATCTGCTACAATTTATGAGAACTAACCGTCTTAGATCTTGAAGGTGCGAGATAATGCTACCATTGCTTAACATCCAACTGGGGTAATGGAGACCGAAGAAACCATCAATTTCAAGGGTTTGCAGAGATGATGATGGACAGAGTGCCACCTCGAAAACCTCCTCAATCCTCTTTGTCTCTTCCTCTCCATAGCCAGCTTCACCTGACGTGCAACGAAGGTATAGATTCTGGAGGTTTGCCTTATTTTGCAGTATGCTACCTTGCCTTACAGCGGCCTCGGTCCTTGCCCTCTCCAATTTTTGAATTTCCAGATTCCTGAGCTGAGTCAAGATCTCAATTCTTCCAAGGTACACCAACTATCACGAGATGGTCGGTGGCCCTGATTGCCATTGTTCACCACGAATCCAAGTAAAACATTAAGATTGTGCAGCCTCCCAACTTCTACAGGTATAGCTTCCAATTTTGTTGCATGAAGATTGAGGCATCTTAGATTGCATAATTTCCCGATGGCTCTAGGAAGAGTACGCAGCTCTGTGCACTGATGGAGGTCCAAGAATTGCAGATTTACTAGGTTCGTTATGCTCTGTGGTAGCTCGTTTATATTTGACTCTGAGAGATCCAAGAACCTTAGCTGTATGAGAACTCCCAAAGATTCCGGTAACCTACTGATCCTCAAATGTCGAAGCATAAGGAGTCTTAGATGTTTTTTGCTCTTAATCAGATCATTGAAGTCATTTTCTTCCATTGCTAATCCATCTAGCATCAGAGTTCTCAAAGAGTCGTCCCTTTGTCGTATCGACAACTATTTTGGACTTCTCTGAAACTACCGCGCATAGGCGACGCAGCTTCACTGACGAGGAACTACCTGGCGTCGTTCATTTGCATCTCTCATAACAAAGACCTCGTCTTGTGTTAAGAAAAGACCAAGAGACCGCAGTTTGTCATGCATGGTGCAGAAACTTTGATCATAAAATCTATGATCTGGTTGTAGAAGGCTTCTCTGAACCAACTCCCTGAAATAACTTTCACCTATCACTTCCAGCATGGTATCTCCTTCGGCTCTAACAAATCCTTCAGAGATCCAACATTGAACAACCTGATATCTCCCGAGTAGATAGTCCTCAGGGAATATAGCACAGTAAAGAAAGCACTGCTTCAGGTGGGATGGTAGGTCCTCATAGCTAAGGTACAAGGCCCCTTCCACCCCTTCAGGAAGCTTGCTCAAAGACCAAGCAGAGCTTTTCAGGACTTCCTCCCATGCCTTCCTAGTCTTGTCCTTCATGCACAGAACCCCTCCAACAGTCTTGATGGCAAGCGGGAGACCTCCACATTTCTCAACTATCTGCTTCCCAATTTCCTCTACATTCTCCATTTCTCCCTCCTCACCACCCAACTCCACTTTCTTACAAAGTAATTCCCAGCCTTCTTCGGGAGACATCAGTTCCACTGGATGGATAGGCGCTGCATTCATCCCTCTCGCGATAGCTTCATTCCTCGTTGTGACCAATATTCTACTGCCACTCGCACCACGTTGCAAGGGATTTCTTAGCAAATCAGTCCATACTTGTGTGCTCCATACATCATCCAAGATAATCAAGAATTTCTTATCTATAATAGCACTTTCAAGCTTTGGCTCGAGCTGAGTTCTACCATAAGTCACATGGTAATCAACATTTAAGCTATTAAGGATGTCTCTCAGTACACCAATATCTGTAAATTCTTTTGAGACACAAACCCATGCCCTCAAAGGGAAACTGGTTTTTATCTCTTCATCATTATACATGTTCTGAGCTAAGGTGGTCTTGCCTATTCCCCCAGTCCCCGTAATAGCAAGTACTTGAATGTCTTTTTGAGTTTCCTTGGTTAACATATACACAAGTTTTCTTGTATCCTCAACAATCTTCGTTCCAACAATATCAGACTCAACCAAAGGAGATGTTATACGACTTATTCCACCAGAAGTAGTAATTGATGAAGTGGATGATGATGGTAATGGAATTGTTCTCTTTCTTTATTGATATCATCTAGCCTTTGATTGATACTTTTAATTCTTTTAGCAATACTGTGGCGAACTGATAACTGAGCAAAACAGGAAAATAACTGATCCAAGCAGGAACAAAGCAAGGAAGGTTTGGGCGTACCAGCAATGTTTTTGTTTGATATTCATCAATGGTATCATCTGCATCATACATGACATCCTTTAGTTGGGCCACCCATTGTTGAAGGACAGGGTCATCAATCGCCATCTTCTCAGCAGCCCCAAGGACTCCCATAATCAAGCTTGTCTTGTTATATAGCTTTTGAAGTTCTCCTGTCACCTCTAACAGCATCACGAATTCATCCCTAATCAAGGTAGCCAACCTCTCAGCAAACATTTTACGAACGCTTCAGGAACCATTGCCGCCCGGTTTTCTAGTCTCTCAAGGAAGAAGTGAAGTTTTAGCTTAGAAGGCCAAGCAATGAAATCTTTGTGGGAGTTCACAGTTCCTTTTGTATGTTTCTTCTGACCATTGGCATGCGTGCTTTCTTCTCGTGCATCAAGCACCAAATATTATATCTTGTAAGAGTTGGTCAAGGTAGAACTTACGTGTTTTGACTAACTTTATTAATGAAAAATATACAATACCTGCTACAAAAGTTAAATTTTAATTCATGAACGACCATCCCTTCTCTCTCAAAAAAAATAAAACAAACAAACAAACAAAGTAACTATTCTATTTTAAGTTAGGTTTTCAACCCAAAGTTTCAATGATTTTGATTTCAAGTGCATTTTACTTATCATCATGTTCAAGTTGAAATCATATTAGGATCAGCTGTCCCAATAAGTTTGCAAGTTGCAATTATAGCTCTAGTTATATATTAAAGACAATAATTTATTTTTTTATTACTTTATTCATTATTCATGTAATGCGTCAAGCCAACATGTTGATCCAATTAATCTGCCTTAAGTTCATGTAGTCTTAAAAACTCAAGCGTAAGTTAATTATAGTACATGATTTTGAATAATGACTCTTAAAATCATTCTTCCTCCGTACGATATATAAGCTAATTAGTAGTAAATGAATTTAAGTTATAATTATTAAAATTATTCTATTCTCATTCGAAGTGAGATTATTCATGCATACAAGACTATTCACGTATGAGGCCCAAATATAAATCACTGTGCAATAAATTTTAAACAAGAATGCATTAGTTTGTTTCTTTATTTTTTTAAAGCAAAGAATTAGCTGCGCTGTGATAATTTTTCAAGAAAATTACAATGAAACTCCTCTCAAATTTGATAGGTTTATATATGACCAAACGATTTAAAGATTCTAAAATTTTTATTTTTGTACATAGACTGATTTTAACCATCTATTCTTTAATACCGTTAAGCTACTAACAACATTAACCTATTGAGTACAAAAAATAATTTTATTCTTACAAAATAGTACCTGTTATACTTTGATTCGGACTTCAAAGCCTAGTTTGAAGATAATTTTTATATTATTGAAAAAAATACTATGTGATCATCATGTGGTATTGCTTTATCATGGAATGGATTAGATAAATTTTTAATGTAAAGTTTTAAAGCTTTTGGACAAAAAAGAATGTACAAGGGTGGATGTAAAATCGATGAAGCCGGATGGAGTCCAATGGTGACATTTCCTTATAAATTAGATGTTCTTATTTATCACTTTCATTTTATTTTTTTCCGCATAATATCTCTTGTTCCAAATGAGGCCTCGTTAGAGCCATTTTTAACACCATTTGCTGATAAAAAGCAATCCAATCCATTCTTTATTCTTTGCTTTATTGGTAAGGAAAGAATATTGTTTTCTCTGGCATACTATATTTTGTTCCACATGAGGCCCCGTTAGAGCCATTTTTAACACCATTTGCTGATAAAAAAATAGCCCAAGCTATTCTTTATTCTTCGCTTCATCAGCAAGAAAAAAAAAATATATATATATATATATATATATATATATATAATATCTCTTGCTCCATATGAGACTTCGTTGGAGCCATTTTTAACACCATATGCTGATAGAAAGCTATCCAAACTATTTTTTATTCTTTGCTTCATCGGCAAGGAAAACATAAGAACTGTGGGAAATGTCTTTGTGCTTCACCTTCGGTGAAGAGGTACACTGGGCTTGCATATTTGCTGTATTTGTGCAAGCGCATGTGCCACGATCCAATAGGCCGTGAAGCATTTTACACATGTATTCGCATTGGCTGCGCATCCGGTGCGCCTCTTCATGCACCGGAGGTGGTGCTCCTCCGTGCACAAAGAGTTTTCCAAGAGATGTGATTCTTCGGTCCAGAGCTTAGATATCTCGTCACTATGGACGTGTTAATTTTTAAACAGGGCACGCTAGTTGTCCTTTTTTTTTTTATTTCCATTTGACTCTCTCTAAGAGGGAGCTCTTCTGCAATACGAGGCCCCTCCGGTGCAGAAGAGTTTTCCGAGAGCTGTGATCCTTCAATCCAGAGCTTAGATATCTCGTCACTGCATGGACGTGTTAATTTTTAAACAGGGCATCCTTTTTTTTTTTTTTTCCATTTGGCTCTCTCTAAGAGGGAGCTCTTCTCCGATACGAGGCACCTCCGGTGCACGAAGACTTTTCCAAGAGCTGTGATTCTTCGGCCCAGAGCTTAGATATCTCATCACTGTTTGGACGTGTTAATTTTTAAACAGGGCACGCTAGTTGTCCTTTTTTTTCTATTTCCATTTGGCTCTCTCTAAGAGGGAGCTCTTCTCCAATACGAGGCCCCTCCGGTGCACGAAGACTTTTCCAAGAGCTGTGATTCTTTGTCCAGAGCTTAAATATCTCGTCACTGCATAGACGTGCTAATTTTTAAATAGGGCACGCTAGTTGTCCTTTTTTTTTTTTTTCCATTTGACTCTCTCTAAGAGGGAGCTCTTCTCCAATACGAGGCCCCTCCGGTGCACGAAGACTTTTCCAAGAGCTGTGATTCTTTGTCCAGAGCTTAAATATCTGGTCACTGCATAGACGTGTTAATTTTTAAACAGGGCACGCTAGTTGCCCTTTTTTTTATTATTTCCATTTGACTCTCTCTAAGAGGGAGCTCTTCTCCAATACGAGGCCGCCATCTTTTAAATCATTTGTCGGTAGTGATGCATTTTAAATAGGGTATTTTTTTTTCAATTAATTCTTTCCACGAAAGAATCTCTTCTTCTTCCCCAATTACACAAAAGCCCTCTTTTCTCTTCCGTTTGTCTCTCTCTTCCCTTACTTTCTCAGTCTTTCTCCTGCAAAGAAAATATTTTTTCTATGGAGACGAGTTACCATTTGGGACAGCCAAAACTGAGCTAGAATTTTTTCTTTCGCAGCTTATGATTTAGATTCAATTTTAAGATGCTCAAAAAAATTGAAATATATCTAATTTGAGTGAGGTAAGCATCTACACTTGCTTCCTTAAATTTCAAAAGAATGAATAATTTATATGCATAAATGTAGTTGGTATGAATTAGATATTATAACGAAATTGACTGCATTTATGGTAGAAATTGTTATTTAAAATAAAAATATTTTTTTATGTTAGGATTGGTATTTTAATTATATTATGAATTCTATCCTAATATAATTATTGATTGATTCAATTATGCTAAATTATGGATGATATAAGCATGTCTTTTGATAATTAGCCTTGTTAGATTATTCGATTATGGCTACAAATATGATACAAGATTTTGTCCATCATGTACTAAAAATGTGTCATAAGATTATTATTTTATCATAGGCTAGAAACACAAGAGCTTAATCACAAGGCTAGTTATGTGAATTGATGACAAAACTTGAATGCCTTATATATTTTAAGAGACTAAGCATAAAAGAATATGCCATGTCATGCATGTGAATAGAATTGAGGCATGACAAGGTGCCTAAACTTTATAGCATTGCAAATAATTCAAGAGATAGTCAATATCAAATATGTTTAGAAAAATTTTAATAGAGTCATCACTAATTTGCAATGACTATTTAGTTTTTCCACAAAATATGGTGAACTTTCGAAAAAGAGAAAAGTTACAACTTTGATCACCACTAAAGACAACATTGTATTATTTTATTATATTTTGGGATAAGAAACTATCAAATCCTATGCACCACTAGTATAAGATATACATCTAGTGTGGCTCAGGATATAATACCTCACTTGCTATTTCTAATTATGGTAGATTTTGATGTAATTCTATGAATAGACTGGTTGGCATCTTATCAGTCCTCAGTGGATTGCTTCAGGAAGGAAGTGGGATTTCATATTCCAAAACATTCAAAGTTCAACTTTGATGGTAGACCTAGAGATACCCTAAGTCTAGTTCTACAATAGATGATCAGAGACCAATAAGGAAGGAATGTAAAGGATATTTAGTGACGATAATGGGCAACTAGCAACAGGATAGAGACATTAGCAGCATTCTAATGATTCAAGAATTTTTGACCTTTTTTCAAAGGATTTTCTCAGAGTGCAGATCAGAAAATAGAGTTCACTATTGATCTGCTACCTTTATCTGAATCTACTTCAAAACTCCGTATAGAATGGCATCTATGGAATTAAAGGAGTTGAAAAGGCAGTTATAAGAACTTTTTGATAAGATATTCATTCAACTAAGTACATCACCTTGAGAGATTAATGTACTATTTGTGAAGAAAAAAGATGAGAGTTTTTAGTTATGTATAGATTATAGAGAGTTAAAAAAAAATGTTACAGTGCAGAACAAGCATCCACTGCCAAAATTAATAATTTGTTTGATCAACTATAAAGGCACTGATGTTTTCAAAAATAGATGTAGATATGCATTCTGAATGCCATAAGGTCAAAAGGTGACCAACCCAGATACTTGAGGACTCATTGCCATCTTTCCTGTTTTTCTTAGTTTCCCAAGGAAAAAGTTTTAGCCTTAGGTCAAAAGGCAGTAATGAAATGTTTTGTGAGTTCAAAATTCTTTCCAAAGTATGTTATATAAGCCTAGTCATAAGTTTCTTTCTACCCTAACCGATCATTAAAATTTGCGACCATTGGCACCTGTGTTTTCATGCTTTGCCTTGGAATTATTTAATGCTTGATGCTATCTTAGCTTGTGGATGGGAAGGGATATATATTTTTTATTTTCCTTCTTTTCCATGAAGGAACCTCTTCTTCTACATGAGCCTTGTTAGAGTCGCCCATTTGTTGATAGAAAGCAACCCAAGTTATTTTCTTTCCTTGACCAGCATAACAGTTGTGATCCTTGGAAATATTTAATGCTTGATGCTATCTTTGCTTACAGATGGGAAGGAATATATATATATATATTTCTTTTCTGAAGGAACCTCTTCCTCTACGTGAGCCTTTCAAATTTGCGACCATTGGCATTTGTGTTTTGCTCTCACAAGGCAACTACCTTGCCTTGGAATTATTTAACGCTTGATACTATCTTAGCTTATGGATGGGAAGGGATATATATATTTTTTATTTTGTTTCTTTTCCACGAAGAAGGAACCTCTTCTTCTACATGAGGCTTGTTAGAGTAACCCATTTGTTGATAGAAAGCAACCCAAGTTATTTTCTTTTCTTCACCAGCTTAGCAGTTGTGATGTTTGGAAATATTTAATGCTTGATGTTATCTTTGCTTACGGATGGGAAGGAACATATATTTTTTTATTTTATTTCTTTTCCACGAAGGAACCTCTTCTTCAACGTGAGCCTTATTAGATATCCCTTTCGTTGATGGAAAGCAACCCAAATCTTTTCTTCACCAGATATCTTCGTCACCACATGAGGTGGTGATAAATTTTAAACAGAGGCGTGCTGGGATTTTTTTTTTCAATTTGTTTCTTCCTTGTAAGGCCTCGTTAAAGACATTTTTAACATCATTTGTACATTTTAACATCATTTGTTGATGAAAGCAACCCAAGTTATTCTTTATTCTTTCCTTCACGGTCAACGAAAGAGTAAGAGGTGTCTTGGCACGTAGGGTTGTGCACGGATTGACTGGATGTGATTCAGTTTGCAGATATTTTTAGAATCAAATTAGTCAGTTTCTTGTAATTGAATCCAAAGCCAAATTGATTTTTCTCATAAATCAAACCGAACCGAGCCAGCGTGAGAAGCTTTTTCTAATTCCAACCACTAATCAGATCAACCACCTCTTCAATCACTTTGTCTGAGAATTCAAGAATCAAATATTATAATTTGAAGAGTTACCCAAGGTGAACACATCCATGTTTGGAAAACTTTATCAATCAAAAATATCCAATACATGCTACGAAAATCAAATTTTGATTCATGAACAACAAACACCAAATAGAATAAAAATCGGAATGTTATGCTTTACTTAAAGTGAAGTCTAAACATCCAAACATGATCTAATATGTTATCATATTTCATTCTTTTGTTGAAAGATATATAAATAAACTAATATTATATATGTGTGAATGTGCATGTTATATTTCATATATTTTGATACATGTGCATAGATAGATAGATCACTACAACAAATTCTCGTTATCCCGACGCTAAAAATGCGTTTACCGATGCTAAAAAGTGTCAAAAAATATTATCTCGACGCTTTTACAAGCGTCGAGAAGCAGGAGTGGAGACTGAAAATCCTGACGCTTTTTGAAAGCATCAGGTAAGCGTCGGGACTTCCCGATGCTTTTAAGCATTGGCAAATCTTGATCTTGCCAATGCTTTAAAGCGTCGGAAAGATCAATTATCCTGATGCTTTTTAAAAGCATCGGTATGGGCCGATGTTTTAAAGCAGTGTCAACTTTTGCTCTTGCCATGCTTTAAAGCATCGGCAATATTTTTTTAAAAAAAATATCAAACAAAAAATTAACTATTTTCTTCTAAAAGTCTTCGCACCTGCTCCAGGAAACACTATTGCTAAATCAAGAAACAGGCTCTGCATCACCTTTGGGCTCCAAATCTTTCAAGAATTCTTTGGTTTCAATGGTCTTGACGCAGTCCTCCCACTGGCCGAAGAAGATGAGATTCCTGAGTTGATGGTACTTGGGAGAAAAACGGGCGATCCTGTATTCACCTTCTAGGGCTGGTTGCCTGTCTAGTTGTAGAGCCTCTGTCTGAAGCTGGTGCACCGTGATAGCCTAATGATGTGGCTACCTGAATCAATTCAGTATACAACAAACATACAATACAATGCTCATATTGTTATACTTAATTTACTTAAATATAATTACCTCCAGCCATTATTATTTAATGGTGGTAAGGAATCTGATCTTCCTATGGACTGCACGGGAGATCTTCCTTTCTTAACGATCTCGATTGATCTTCTTGATCTTTCCTCTTCCTCTCGATGGATCGGTCTTCTAATCAACGAGCTCTCGCATTCAGATGGTGTATGCCTTCATGATTGCTCTTGATCAGGGACTCAATTCCAATGCCTCCACTTTTAGGTTTCTCTCTATAGAACCTTAAGATCTCTCTCGAGAACCCTTGATCTCTGAGAACCTTTTCTGAGGATCTCTCTTGAGAGAACCGTATTCAGAAACCTTAGGATCTCTCTTGAGAGAATAGTGTTCTGAACCCTTAGAGAACCCTTCGTATGAAACCTTAGGATGGGTTCCTATTTTATACCCTTTCCTTCAACGCTTGCCCCATCAAGCGAGCGCTTAGGAATTAAGGGAGGATTTAAGGGAGGCGAGCGCTTAGGAATTAAGGAGGGGGCTGTTATCACTTTAATGGGGATACGTTGAGTTAATAAATTAGGACCATTAATTAAGATAGGTTACTACATTCTCCCACTTGGTCCGTATATTTTATCAACACTGAACAAGAAACTAAATACATGAATCATAGCGATAGGTCCTCTATAATTGAGTATTATCTTCTATGTATTACAATGCATTCAATTTCTTTATCACCATTCCAAATGTGACAACATAACATAATGAATAAACCATATGTTTATTCAGAGTCCAAAAGAAAAGTTTGTCATTTCTCAAAAGTCATATAACGTGTACACCTGAATGAGAAATAAACAAACGTTGAAATAAGAGTTTCTTTGTACAAATTGTTATCAATACAATTATATCATGGAACCAACTCCCATTCTTATCACATGATCCTTAAACTTCTTAATTGGCATGCCTTTAGTCAAAGGATCAGCTATCATCAATTCAGTGCTAACGTGTTCTATGACCACTTTATTCTCTTTAACACGTTCTCTTATGGCTAAATACTTAATGTCGATATGTTTACTTCGACTACCACTCTTATGGTTTTTAGCCAAAAATACAGCAGCTGAATTGTCACAGTACAGTTTAATTGGCCTAGTAATGGAGTCAACAATTCTAAGCCCTGAGATGAAACTCTTCAACCATACACCTTGCGATGTAGCCTCAAAACAAGCAACGAACTCCGCTTCCATAGTAGAGGTAGCAGTCAAGGTCTGCTTTGCAGATATGGCTCCACCAGCTAACATAAATATAAATCCTGATGTTGATTTCCGAGAATCAACGCAGCCAGCAAAGTCCGAATCTGAGTAGCCCTCTATCTCCAAATGATCATTTGTCTCATGATGTGCAAGATACCTCATGACCTTTTTAGCAGCTGTCTAAACCTGGATCTCTGTGCAAACCTGAGCATACATTAGGCTTCCAACAGCTGAAGCATATGGAATGTTGTGCATCTGTTCCCGTTCAAGTTCATTTTTAGGGCACTGGTTCAAAGCGAACTTGTCACCCTTCACTATAGGTGCAACACTTGGTGAACAATTTTTCATCCGAAATCTCTCCAAGACTTTATTGATATAAGTTTCTTGAGACAATCCCAAAATGCCTCGAGATCTTTCTCTATGGATCTTAATGCCAATGACATAAGATGCCTCACTCATATCTTTCATATCAAAATTTTTAGAGAGAAATTGTTTCACCTCATGTAGCAACCCTTTATCATTGGTTGCAAGTAGAATGTCATCCACATATAGGACCAAGAAACAAATTTTGCTCCCACTAACCTTCTGGTATATACATTGATCCATGATGTTCTCTTCAAAACCAAAGGAAGAGATCACATCATGAAATTTTAAATACCACTGACGTGAGGCTTGTTTCAATCCATATATGGATTTCTTAAGTTTGCAAACCAAATGCTCACCATCACTAGAGGAAAATCCTTCAGGTTGTTTCATGTAAACCTCTTCCTCTAGATCTCCATTAAGGAATGCGGTCTTCACATCCATTTGATGTAACTCAAAATCAAAATGAGCTACCAATGCCATAATTATTCGGAGAGAGTCTTTCTTGGATACAGGAGAAAATGTCTCCGTGTAGTCGATTCCTTCCCTCTGAGTGAATCCTTTGGCAACGAGTCTTGCTTTATATCTCTCAATGTTGCCTTGTGAGTCTTTCTTTATTTTGAAGATCCATCTACATCCAATGGCTTTTACACCATCAGGCAACTCAACAAGATCCCAGACTCGATTAGATGCCATAGATTCCATCTCTTCTTTCATGGCATTGAACCACAAGTTTGATTCCTTAGAACTCATGGCTTGTGAAAACGTTTCAGGATCATTTTCGGCTCCAATGTTATAGTCAGATTCATGTAGATACACAACATAATCACTAGGAATTGCTGATTTCTTTATTCTAGTTGATCTTCTTAATGTTGTGTCAATGACCTCTTGAGGAGTATCTTGCACAACTGATTGTTGATGAACAACACGATCTTCTAGATTACCATCAGCTTGTGAAATCTCAATGACTGGTTGTTGGGCACTTAATTGAGTTTGAGGAGTGCTATAAATAACAACCAATCCCTCACTTGAAGTGGAAGCTGGAATAACTGAATGATCTTTCTCAGAAGAAGCCAAATACTGAGATTGATCACTCCCACTGATCAAGTCATTCTCAAGAAATTTTGCATTTCTTGATTCCACAATCCTAGTGCTGTGAGATGGACAATAAAATCTATAACCCTTGGACTTCTCAGCATATCCAATAAAGTATCCACTGATAGTCCTTGGGTCTAGTTTCTTTTCTTGTGGATTATAGACTCTTACTTCAGATGGGCATCCCCAAACACGTATATGTTGCAGACTCGGTTTCCAACCTTTAAATAACTCAAATGGCGTTTGGAAACAGCCTTGGTTGGAACCCGATTCAATATATACGCAGCAGTTTTAAGAGCTTCAGTCCACAAGGATTTAGGTAACTTAGAGCTGACAATCATGCTCCTTACCATGTCCAATAATGTCCGGTTTCTCCTTTCAGCTACACCGTTTTGGTCAGGAGACCCTGGCATGGTGTATTGTGCAACAATTCCATTTTCTTCAAGAAACCGAGCAAACGGACCAGGTGCTTGTCCATTCTCAGTGTATCTACCATAATATTCTCCACCTCTATCTGACCTCACGATTTTAATTTGCTTGCCGCATGTTTCTCTACTTCTGCCTTAAATACCTTAAAGGCATCTAATGCTTCGTTCTTATTATGAAGTAGGTAGAGATACATATATCGTGAATAGTCATCAATAAATGAGATGAAGTATCTCTGACCATACGAATCCATATCTGGGCTACAGATATCCGTATGTATGATCTCCAGTATTTCCGAACTTCTCTTGGCATTTTTCTTGGACTTGTTGGTTTGCTTTCCCTTTATGCAGTCCACACAAGTGTCAAAATCAGTAAAATCAAGAGTATCAAGTACTCCATCTTTTACTAATCTTTTAATTCTCTCAATGGAGATATGACCTAATCTCCGATGCCACAAAATAGAGGAATTCTCATTTATAACACATCTTTTCATACCAGTTTGGGCGTGCATCACATTATAGGTGGTATTATTTTTCAGATTGATTTGGAAAAGATTGTCTGACAATGTACCATTCCCAATAAGCTTAGATTTATAAAATAAATCAACAGAGCTTTTATTAAAATTAAAGGAATATCCTGCTGGTACAAGCCTTGACACTGAAATCAAATTTCTAGAGAAACTTGGAATATAAAATGTCTTTTCCAAATCCAAAACAAAACCAGAATGTAAAATAAGTCTGCACGTTCCAATTGCTTCCACATGTGAACCCATCTTGTTTCCTGAATAGATGCTTTGTTCACTTCCCAATGGTTTCCTTTGATTTAGAAAACCCTGCAAGGTATTTGAAACATGGATTGTAGAACCAGAATCAATCCACCATGTGTTATGACATATAACCAAATTGGATTCATGACATACGAATGAGGTTAGAGTACCTTTCTTGTCAAGCCAAGCTTTGAATTTGAGACAATCTTTCTTTATATGTCCTTTCTTCTTGCAAAAGAAGCACTTGGACTCCTTCTTGTCTTCTGTATGGATGGATACTTTACCCTTTCCTTTGCGTTTGGCTTTGGGAGCTTTAGTCTTTCTCTGAGTGACTAAATGTGCACTTTCTCCCATTTCTAAAATCAGCCTCCCTTCCTCTTGAACACACATGGTCAGAAGTTCATTAATTGACCATTTGTCCTTATGTGTATTGTAAGATATTTTGAAGGGTAGTGTAAAAATTACAGTGCAAATCCTTTCAATGCATGAATTTGGTGGTAGTGTAAAAATTACAGTGCAAATCCTTTCAAGGTCTGATTGGTCATTTGGTGTCTAGAAAGGTAAAGAGATTGTGGTTACTTAATTGGTTCCGTTGACTGACCTAAGGAAAGCAACCGGGGGACCCCCACTTCTCTTTCACTGGCCTGGCCAATTTGACTAACTCGGATCTGATTTGGAAATGTTACATTGATTAGATCACTACCTAATAATCATGCTAAATTGGTTAATCTATATGCATTTAATGTCATGTGATCAATATGATGTTGATTAATTGAGGAGTAGCCACAGCATCTTTGATTAATCAAAATTATATATTGAGTTGCAAAGATCACATAAGGTTAGATGACATTAATTGTGACTAATTATTTAATGTAATGAATCTTATCCCACAGGAATTTTTGTTGCACTAATATAATTAATTAGGATGCGATAACAAATTATTTTCTTAATTACCCACAGGAATTAAGGAATATAATTTGTTAGTCACATCATTAAGCTAATGAGTCTATTTGAGTATAATAACTTAGCCCACAGGTAGTTATTATGTGTTGATTCATGTTATTGCATGTTTACATTGGTAAAATATGACATTTATATGCCTCAAATTCAATTACATGAACATGATTTAATGCAGCTATTATGCCTGTTAATATTTCTGATATGAAATGTGACATTCCCGATTTAAGTGGTGATAATTTAAATTATGGAAGGAGAGAATTCTTCTTCAAAGGGTGTATGGATATTGACTATGCTATCAGGAAGGATGAACCACATTTAGTTACATCTACTAGCACTCAGGCTGAGATTGCTGCGTATGAACGATGGGAACGGTCCAATCGCCTCAGTATGATGTTCATACGTACTAAAATTAGTATACGTGGTTCAATTCCTGAGTGCAAAAATGTCATTCTGAAGGCTATTGATGCACAATTTGAGTCTTCAGATAAGGCAATGGCTAGCACCCTAATGACAAAGTTATCATCAATGAAGCTCACTACGGTTGGAGGTATGCGTGAGCACATCATGAAGATGAGGGACATTGGCTCAGTTGAAATCCCTAGAGGTTGAGATGTCGGAATCTTTCTTGGTGCACTTTATTTTGAGTTCACTCCCACAGCAATATAGTCCCTTCAAAATATCTTACAATACACATAAGGACAAATGGTCAATTAATGAGCTTCTGACCATGTGTATTCAAGAGGAAGGGAGGCTGATTTTAGAAATGGGAGAAAGTGCACATTTAGTCACTCAGAGAAAGACTAAAGCTCCCAAAGCCAAACGCAAAGGAAAGGGTAAAGTATCCATCCATACAGAAGACAAGAAGGAGTCCAAGTGCTTCTTTTGCAAGAAGAAAGGACATATAAAGAAAGATTGTCTCAAATTCAAAGCTTGGCTTGACAAGAAAGGTACTCTAACCTCATTCGTATGTCATGAATCCAATTTTTATATGTCATAACACATGGTGGATTGATTCTGGTTCTACAATCCATGTTTCAAATACCTTGCAGGGTTTTCTAAATCAAAGGAAACCATTGGGAAGTGAACAAAGCATCTATTCAGGAAACAAGATGGGTTCACATGTGGAAGCAATTGGAACGTGCAGACTTATTTTACATTCTGGTTTTGTTTTGGATTTGGAAAAGACATTTTATATTCCAAGTTTCTCTAGAAATTTGATTTCAGTGTCAAGGCTTGTACCAGCAGCCTTTAATTTTAATAAAAGCTCTGTTGATTTATTTTATAAATCTAAGCTTATTGGGAATGGTACACTGTCAGACAATCTTTTCATCAATCTGAAAAAAATACCACCTATAATGTGATGCACGCCCAAACTGGTATGAAAAGATGTGTTATAAATGAGAATTCCTCTATTTTATGGCATCGGAGATTAGGTCATATCTCCATTGACAGAATTAAAAGATTAGTAAAAGATGGAGTACTTGATACTCTTGATTTTACTGATTTTGACACTTGTGTGGATTGCATAAAGGGAAAGCAAACCAACAAGTCCAAGAAAAATGCAAAGAAGTTCGGAAATACTGGAGATCATACATACGGATATCTGTAGCCCAGATATGGATTCGTATGGTCATACTTCATCTCATTTATTGATGACTATTCACGATAATCTCTACCTACTTCATAATAAGAACGAAGCATTAGATGCCTTTAATAAATAGCAATTTAAAATCCAACCAATCCATATTTTAAATCGTGAGAGAACGGAAAGACCATAAGCGAGAAAAACGAAAACCGAAAGTTTTCTCTCCTCTTTTTAATATTTCACCGATGTGGTTATTGAAGCCACGTTTCCGCTGCATTTCTCTCTTTAGTTTTTCTTTTCTTTAAAGCTACGTTTCTTTTCTTTTCTTTCTTTAATGCTATCTCTTTAATACCATAAAAAGAATCTGGGAAACATTTAATGCTAGAAAGAAATCTTTAATAGAAAAGAAAGAAGCCACGTTTTGTTTCCGCAAAATCGGAATCTGAATTATTTTAATGGTTTCTGTCAATTCCGTGATCAGAACTGATCGAAACCAACCTTTGATCCGAAAAACTAAAAACGGAAAACACGCGGCATTAACGGCTTGAAAAGAGAAACTTAATAGAAATCATCGCAAATAAGGCAGAGGTTTTAACCTTGCTCTGATACCAAATGTTAGACTTAATTTACTTAAATATAATTACCTCCAGCCATTATTATTTAATGGTGGTAAGGAATCTGATCTTCCTATGGACTGCACGGGAGATCTTCCTTCCTTAACGATATCGATTGATCTTCTTGATCTTTCCTCTTCCTCTCGATGGATCGGTCTTCTAATCAATGAGCTCTCGCATCCAGATGGTGTATGCCTTCATGATTGCTCTTGATCAGGGACTCATTTCCAATGCCTCCACTTTTAGGTTTCTCTCTATAGAACCTTAAGATCTCTCTCGAGAACGAACCTTGATCTCTCTCGAGAACCTTGTTCTGAAACTATAGGATCTCTCTTGAGAGAACCGTATTCAGAAACCTTAGGATCTCTCTTGAGAGAATAGTGTTCTGAACCCTTAGAGAACCCTTCGTCATGAAACCTTAGGATGGGTTCCTATTTTATACCCTTTTCCTTCAACGCTTGCCCCATCAGCGAGCGCTTAGGAATTAAGGGAGGAAGCGGGCGCTCAGGAATTAAGGGAGAAAGCGAGCGCTTAGGAATTAAGAGAGGGGGCTGCTATCACTTTAATGGGGGATACTTTAATGGGGGATACGTTGATTTAATAAATTAGGACCATTAATTAGATATGTTACTACATATATCAATCACTGCTAGTATGAAACTGAATCGAAATTTAAACAAAGACTACGCAACCAATTCAGGAGATTTTAAATTTTAATTTGATAAGCAGAGGAGTCTGGGCTCGCCTGAGAGCGCAACGAGATCGACAAGGTCGAGGCCCTGGAGCTTGTACTTGGTGATGATGGTGGGCAGAGTGTTAGCAGCTGGAATGTTGTTGTTGGAGCCGCTCATGCTTGCACCCAAGGAATCCCTCCTCCCAAGTGGGACTTCCCAGCAAGGGCCACCAGCCTATTTGTTCACAACCAAATCCAACGCAGAAACGTTAGACAGAGCCGCAATCACTGGCCTCAACCAAAGGTAATTCTTTCACGTAGATTATGATTTTCAGCTTTAACCCAAAAGCGTGCTTGAAAAATTTGACAAGAAGGCATGGTGATAAGGCATGTCTTCGTGCAGGGGCTCACCAACACGGTGGAGTCTCTTGCAGCAAGAGTCAGGATATCAGCACAGGACACGGTTTGTTGGCACTTCTTCTCCAATGCAGCCTTGATCTTACCGATGACCTCGAACCCTCTCACCGAGTTCCGGTTCGGGATGGACCCCTTCTCACTGACGATGCTTCCGCTGCTGTCCAACAAGAGGGATGCATCACATCCCTGCAAAATAAAACACCTTCCATCCGAGGGAGTGGAGGGATTCGACAATGAGCGTCACGAACTGGTCTCGATCGATGAGGCCTTGCTTCCAAAGCATCTGGCGACCTTCCATCTCTTCAGACGTAGAAAACCAAGAAATACAAAGATTATTGAAAGAAGATAAGAACAACATAGTGAGGACCTAGAAAAGATTGCGGAGAATGGGGAGGAGGAGAGATACCTTGAAAGAAATCCAACAAAAGGAACAGAGAACTAGAAAGGAAGAACCGACAAGATCCAAATCCCAGAGGAGGCCTGGGACTTGAGAGAGAGAGAAAGCGCGTTGCAGCAAATCCTCCCTATACTTCTTCTCTTTGTCCTCCAGCTCGAAGGCGGAGACGGGAATGATCTACCGATCCCGGCGGGGGGTGATATTGGTGGGGTCGCATTCGTTCATCGATGAACATCTCGAAGAGGGTGACCCAGATGAAGATCTCCTTACTTTTGACCCCGGTCATCCGCTTCATCCGGCGGTCCTCCACGAAGGTCATCACCTCCGTCCCATAGGACACCGTCTTCCCGATCTTCTTGAAGACGTGCTGGATCTCCTTCGTTTGCTTCAACCACACGAACCCTGTCACCCGATTGTAGCCCACCTCCTCCGGCCCTCTCAGCAGCAATAAACCCCTTCTCCTCCACCTTCGACGGCTATTTGGGAATTTATTTGATTTCTGTTTCAATGTTAAAAAAATTTTTTTGGCGCTTACAATGAAAATTGAAACAGAAATCCAATCCCACCATGAGTATAAAAATATGATGCCGACGCTAAAAAGCGTCGGCATCCCATAAGGCGTCGGCATCCCATAAAAAAAAACACTTAAATCGGGCGCCCGACGCTTATAAGTGACGTTAAAACTTGTTATCTTTCGACGCTTTCCAAAAGCGTCGGCATGATTCAAAAATTTCCAATGCCACCACATAGCGTCAGAAAGTGTTGTTATCCATCCTTTTTTTTTTTGATAGATAGATAGATAGATAGATATATATATATATATATATATATATATATATATATATATATATATATATATATATGTATGTATGTATGTATGTATGTATGTATGTATCTATGTATATGCATTAATGCATGCCTATATGCATGTCTATCTGCATGTCCATTTAATAAATCAGGAAACTATACTGATTTAAGTTGGGTTTAGGTGGAATTGAGCATGAAAACCTCAAACTTAGATCCAATCCAAAACTTTCAATGATTTTGATTTCATACACCATCCACTCATTATCAAGCTCAAGTTGGGTCTAGATTTGAATCAGCTCAAGTCCTAGTTAAGTAATAGGTTTGTGGGTTAGAGGGATAGCTTAAATTAGTAGAGAAGCTAAACTACTCTCTTCATCACTTTATTCACTATTCAAGTGATAGAAGGAGATTGGTATAATTCATGGAGCCTTGGAAAAATCATCCTGGGAAATCACTATTTTTCATACAACCCCATCACGTTGTACTTCAAGTATGATCCTCACTTTATAACTTGAACTCTTAAATAGAGCTCTCTTATTAATATGCAGAGTTTATTGTTGCAAACTATATATGTTGATCCATATGACTATGTAAGGAGAATAAAATTTGAAAAATTGAAGTATATTCTTTAGAGAACTAGGAAGATTG
Organism: Calamus simplicifolius; assembly: GCA_900491605.1. Lineage (NCBI taxonomy): Eukaryota > Viridiplantae > Streptophyta > Magnoliopsida > Arecales > Arecaceae > Calamus > Calamus simplicifolius. Next base: position 1,619,685 of record UESW01003853.1, on the reverse strand, counting down.
ATCATCCTTAAAGAGGATCTTCAGATATTTGTTCCCTTCAAAATGAAGCACTTCTCTCTTCTCTATCTATTAAAATTAAGCATGTATTAATTAGTGTTATAGACAATGATTCTTTGGCATGGATACGCTACTGGAGATTTATAATGATATGGTTGAAATTAGCTCTCTCATGTAGAAAGCATGAAGTGAATAAATGGATTAGAGAATGCTTTAAGAGAATGGTGGAAGAGCAACAACTATTTACCGAAGCTTGTAACAATAGATTGTATAGGAAGTAGATTTCATATCAATCTTTCACATGAAGTGCAAGGTTTTGAACAAACAATGTATCTCAAGAGTTCTCTAAGGTTTTGAACTCTTCAATCGAGGTGAGGTCATCATTTTAGCGTCAGGTGATTGAGGCTCAAGGCCTAGGTAGATCAAAAGTTTTGAACTCAATTGCAGTAAGGTAAAGAATAATCATTTCATCTACCTCATAACTTAGATCTCTTTATCAATCACTTCAGTAACTTAGATGCTCAATCAAATTTCCATCTATGATGGCAAAATAGCCTTATGGCCAACTGTATGTAAATTTGAATGGTTATTTGTCCATTCATTTCATCTAGCTTTTACATCCAAAAGAAAGTTTTATTATTAAATTTTTGAAATTTCCTATATTCTTAAACCTCATGTTTATGCATTGGGTCATATAACTGACATAAAATTATATTAATAGCATTATATTGTTTTACATATTGCAATTGTGATCGGAATAGAGAAGAAAACAAGTATTTGCCCCTCATCAGAACTTACTTATTTATGATGATACATCGTTTAAATATCCGAGATGCATGAGATTTTCTAAAGATTCTCCTAGCCTTCCCATCCTAGTCCCTCTAAGCTGAAAGACTCTCGGACGCCTTATGTATTTAATCACACCATTGGCATCATTTTTCCCTAGTTGCAATCCTTTCCATTCCCCAAGAGTTGGGCCTCATAATTGCATAACTGGCTTCTTTATTAGATTTTTGTTTGAAATCTAAGTCCACAAGCGCCACAGCTGCATAGAGGAACTACCTAGTCCTTTGGACATGTCTCTTGTAATCAAAGCTTGGTCTTATGCTAAAAAAAAGCAGTACTATATGGTTCATGCATGGCAGTCTTGTTGATCATAATAACTAAGATGTGGTCACAGAAGACTCCTCTGAACTAGTGCTCTAAAATATCCTTCACCTATCAGTTTCAATAATTGTTCACCTTCAGCTCTAACAAAATTTTTAGAGTTTGTGTAGCAACTTCAACTCTTATAATTACAAAATTCTCAAGGCATAAGGAGCAAAATAAAAAACAATACTGTAGGAGGGATGACAATTGGGAGGCCATCATATTTCTCAACTCTTTGCTTATTGGCATCCTTTAGACCTAATGTTGCCCTCCCCTATCCAAATCCACCTTATTGCAAAGCAATGCCCAAGAGCGGTCCATACTAGTGCACTCCATACATCATCCAAGGATATCTTTTAATAGATCAATATATAAATTACACAAACCTACACCCTCAAAGGAAGGTTCCTCTTATATCTTTATTAATCTTTGTTACCACAATATCGGACTCCACTACAAGATTAGTCATATGACTTGTTCTATATGCTTGGTCAGCATTAATTGATGAAGTAGGCAATGATGCTAAATGCAACTATGATCTCTCTTTATCGATCTCCTCTAGTCTAGCATTAATACTTTCAATTCTTTGATCAATTTTATGAAAAAACACCAAATTTAATAATACATTATATATCAAAATTGATAATAGCACTATCAGCCTATGTACCATCCTCTCCGTCAATAAAGCAATCTTAGCTGGGATGTTATGGAGAGCAAAAATGCATACTTCGTTGAGATATATGGCTTGAAATCACTATCTTTCTTCAAATGGAGGCATGCTTGAATTCACATGAACTTCATTTGTTGGCTTAAAGCATTACAAAGTATCACTTATTATTTTATACATATGTAGAAGATTTACTAAAAAAAATATTTCTTGTCAGTTATGCTATATAGAACAGAGTATTAGGCAATACTGAAATAACATGTAAATAATTAAGTGTAACAGAAATGTGTATGTTAAGATGGATATATGGTAAAACTTTGAAAGATAGAATTAGAAATAAACATATAAGAGAAATGATAGAAGTAGCCCAATTAAAGATAAAATGAGAGAAAATCAATTACGGTGTTTTGGACATATACAACGAATACCTATAGATGCTCCAATTAGAAAGGGTGATCTTTTAACAATTCATAGTAACGATAGAGGTAGAGGTAAACCTAAACTAATATGAACAAAAATAATTTAAAAAGATATAACTATTTATAATTTGAATATCGACTTAGTCCTAAACAGAGCAGAGTGAAGGAAGCAGATTTATGTAGCTGACTTCATGTAGCTGGGAAAAAACTTAGATGAGTTGAGTTGAGTCGAGTCGAGTTGAGTTGCTTGGAATGGTGAAAAAATAGTCATAAAGATAAGACCATGTAGAGATTTAAGAAAGGCCTCTTTTTCTCTTTTCAGTATAGATTCAGAATAAGTATAGGACAATAGTATTAGGGATACCTAAATGATCCAATGCCACAAGTATCTCAACAATAGGATACAGTTTTCTTGAGGGAAACAACATGACAGAGTTGAAGATATTTAGGGATACGTAATTCATCAATTATTTGCAGTAGGTCTTTCATTTTTTTAATAGCATTTGCAATTGATAGCATTTTCAATTGATGAAAATTTTTACTTTTTTAATAATTTTGGTCAACGTTATAGATGGCATTCTATTGTTCTGTCATACTTGAATTGGAAGCAATTTCATCAAATATTCAAACCTCATACACCATTGAGGCGAAAAAAAATATCTCAGACAGGTCAAACTCCACCATGGTTTGTCCTATTGATTACGATGGTGTACAACAATATTTCAAACGGTACCAAGATCAGTCTTTTCATAATAGCCAAATATACCATAACCGTCCAAGCTGGTGGCAAAATGAGTATAATAGTAATACAATAGCTATTACAAGTATGCAACTTTTGGAGACCTCTCACTATTTGTACCAGTACTTAGCATTTGCATCTGAGATCTGCATCTTGATTTCATTGGAGAAGATTTTGGTTTGACGTCCAACTAGATACCTAAAGAGAGAGCCATAACCAAAGCCCTTATGATGGAATGGATCCAGGCGGGGTGAACACATTCACCAAAATTCATGTTACAATAATCGGACTATAGAATTCCACCTCATTCTCCTCCCTTTTAGGTTGTGTTTGAATGAAGTATTTTAAAAATTCATAAAATTTTGGAATGTTGTATCTCAAAATTAACAAATTTTCTGTTTAGGTAGTTGTTTTAATAGTAGAATTTTATCTAAGGATTGTATATTTTTTTATAATATTTACATAAACATCTTCATATTTTATATAAATATTAAAAATTCATGTAATAAATATTTATATTTATTTAATAATATTCATTAATATTTTGATATTTATTAAATATTTTAACATGTATTTTGTTGAAAATTAATACTTTATTATTAACATTAAATTATTAAAATTTTTAATATTATCATATTAAAAATATTTATGTGATATTAAAATTTATATAGATATATATTACTAAAATTTATTATTTATTATTTTATGTAATTATTAATTATATTTAGTAGATATTTATACTTATTTATATTAATAAAAATATTTATTTAGTAGAAAAATAAAATATTTATAAATATGTATTCTTATTAAAAACATAAAGAAAATTTAGTTATAAAAACTATAAATTTAATATTAATTTAATTGCATAAATATTTTAATTTAATATATTATACATACTTTATTAGTAATATTGATTATTTTTTATAAATATTATTTTATTTATGTATTAATGTTAAAATTTTATATTTTAAATAAAATAAATATTCATGCAATAAAATAAAATAAAACGAAATAAATATTCTAAAATAAAAATTTATATGTATAATAAAAATAATTTTAAATAAATATTTATGTAAATAATTTTTTTTATAACCCCCAATGCCCCATCCAAATGCACCTTATTTCTTTACTGCTTTTTTTTTTCTTTTCTTCCTTTCTTTTTTCCTTTTTTTCCTTGCTTCTTCCAGGTCCTTTCTTTCGTTCCTTCTTTTCTCTCCTCTCCCTTTTTTCTTTTTTCTTTTCTTTCAACCCCCAACAACCACCTTCAAGCTAACTAAATTTCAAACCCACCATCATCCCTGTTTCTCGAGCTAAAGACAAGTTGCCAATGAACGGTTTAGCTATGATAACATGAACAGTTCAGCTATTTGAGAACACTGCTCATGAGACTTGAAAATTAAGATGAGAACAACTTGCAGTATATTTTTTTCAACAACCTATTTTGAACTGATCGAACACTGAACATGGTCCTCTAAATCCCCACACCCTTCAGATACGAGCCAATATGGAGTCAAATGGCACAGCTGTTCCAAATGATAAAACCATCCAATGAAGTTAATATTAAGACATGATTAGTTGGAAGTAACTTTGATATCAGTCTGATAACTACAATGGGTGAACAAGCTTGGTTAATTCAATGAACAGGTACTGAAAAATGGTTTCCAAATTTTCCAAAAAATATTCCTAACAGAACTACTTTAAACTTTCCTGGTACAATTTTTATTTTTTTTGCTTTGCTGTTAATTGACCGATGGTACACTACTGAATGTAAGAACAATGGTCGGTAAGAGCTGGATCATGAGGAAACTTATCATTTATAATCTGTAAGATAATTTCTCTATATTAACTGGTCTATAAATGCCAATTCAGGTGTCTACAGAATCAAGTCTGGCTGATGAGCTTCACCTCCAGCCAGGCAACTGTCTTCAAGGCAAGAGCACATTCAGATCTGGCTATTAGTCATTGTCAAGCGTCACTAGCGTCGGTATCTGCCCATGATTAACGAAATCAATTTTGTTCAACCTCAGGCAGCACAGGACATGCTCTGGTAATTCTTCCTGTTTTTGTGCCTGCATCAGTTATCCCACCAGTTAGCATGCAAATAAATACTCTGAAAATATAAAAATCATGTCACTTTACAAGCTCAAAACTCATTGAAGTACAACTTGTTTTCTTTTCATAGAGTGGGTGGCATGTTGTTCTGACATAAGGAGAAAGCATCAGCGAAGTACTGATGCATTGTAGCATAACAAGGTGCTCCCTTTTACCTTTCAGAATAAAGGTTCAATACATTGTATATAAACATTATTTCATTCTATGTAGGTATGTATATTTGGATAAGTTATCAGTCCAAATAGAGTTCGTTCTAAACCAAGTAGAATAAAGAAAAAAAGATTCATATAGCCAAACCAAATGATAAGACTTTGTTATTGTTGTTGTAGTGGTAGTCAAAAGAAGGTTTCGCTCTAAAGTTGACTCCTTTTTGAACCCCTTTGTTCTTCTCTTTTCTCAAGGAGCTATGAAAGACTTGCTAATTCTAGGCAAGTTGACCCATCTCCAAATATGCTTACCCATCAAATCATGCTCAAAGGATAACAAGAAACTTAAGTATCAGAACATAGCTATGCTTTTCTTTGGTCTCTAATTGGCGCAGTTGTTTAAGTCCTGATTCGTTTCAACTCCTAAATATAAGATCATATAGAATCCTGTTACCAAGTATCATGCTAAAACCAGGACTGATGGCGTGAAGAGATAGAAAAAGACTACGAAAATACAGAAAATAAAACGCAAGACGCTGTTAAACTCATTTATCATTAAATTATGCATACAACACTGCAAAATTCACAGACCTATTGCAGCAGCAAATAATTATTAATAACTTTAGACCGTAACATTATGGCTCTAACTTCCTATATACAAAGCAGGAAAAGGAAATGGAAAAAGGAAAGGAGGAGAGAAAAAATAGTATATTGGAAGTGATCTGATGTAATAATACCTGGATGGTTAATCCAACATCAAGTATTGCATGTTTCAAGCTTTCACGAAATGCTTCGAGTCCCTTTCTTGATATGTAGCTAAAGCAATGTACATCCAGGTCAATCTCAAAGTAATTTGAACCCTGCACAAAACCAACGTAAAGCAAAAATCAGAATAAATAGAAGCACATACGGAACAACGATGCTTATCCAACACAAGAAGCAGCTAGGAATGAACTATTAAGAGGACAGGTCACCAAACGTAGCCCTGCAAACTGCACTGCCAAGGAATACCTCTTTGAATAATGAATGGCAAATAAATCATAAAAGCAAGCCAATCTGATGAGGATCCACATGTGATCATAATTGTTACAAGTCAATAAGTGCAACAGACAGGAAAACTTTGTACGTTCAACTGGCAAGACATTACACAGATCATGAAAATTGACAATTATGAAGCAAAAGTGTTAATAGTTCTTTACCTGGAAAAAATTATGTTGAGGGCGTGAAAGCACCGGCTTTTCATTATAAGCACGTACAAGTCTCTTTTCTGTGCTATTTAAATGGATATCTTCTGGATTAACTAAACGAACCATTATTTTCAATCTCTCTCTGTAAGGAATAGTGGAGTCCACTGGAAAACCTTTAACCTTTTCTATTTCATCACCTACAAATCTCTGCAAAGGCCTGGATGGTATCAGTCCATAGGAAAGCCACAGAATAATGCCTAACAAAGTCATCAAACTTGCAGGAAAAATATGTTTAAGCTGACAAGCAACATACCCTAATGCTATCCTGAAACTGAGGAGAAATCTCGTTGTCAAATTTATCAGATAATTTGAAATATAATACAAGACTCATCCCTTTCCCGTCACTGTCACCAAGGAACAGGACAGGAGGATAAGTAGGCAACTGTCAAGAAGAAATAACAAGAAAACACATACCAAGGAATTACTTTTACATATTATAATGCAGAATTGTCAAAGTGGATTTGCAATATATATATGTGAAACATACCTGAATATTAACAATCAATAGCGAGGGAATTTTCTCATGTGCTTTCACACATGGAAGGTCAATGTGCTGAGCAATGCGAGGGAATGCCCCATATATGTGCTCAAATTTATTTTACGAGGACATATAAATAAATCTACACCAATTGGGGTATATGGGGCATAGATTGGAGCAGGATTTTTCTTCTTATCTCTGCATTTAAGTTTGGGAAAATACATTTCAGAAATTTCAGAAACAGGATTTGATTGAGCATTGTACATAAATAAAACAAAGGTTTATGTTTGAGCAACTCCTACCTGAAATAGCTTTCCCCACGAAGCTTAAAGATTGAAGGTTCGAGAACAGACCAGCATCCTGGCATTGGTTTCCCCCGTATGGAAGATGGGATAACTAATCCAGCTCTAAGGATGATATAAGTATCTTTCTGGAGAACCTACAATGATAATGCACCACAATAAGCATCATTTTTATTTAAAGAATATTATAAAGCATAAATAAATTAAATACAAATTTCATTCAAACAACAAAATCTCAGTGATCAGTTTTGCAAAATTTGACTATTGTTTAATAGAACAACTTGGCAAAGGAGATCAATGGCATAGTGACCTGCAACACACAGATGTTTCCACATCTCAATTAGCAGGGATCCAAAAGCAAAAGCAAAATTTAAAACCGATCAACATAAGCAGAGTTATCACACGTAAGTAAAGGATAATCTGCATAAGAGAGCCCCGAAATTCCACAGGTAATGCTGCAGAGTAACATGAATATGGTATTAGAATGTTGATAGTATATGCTAATCTACACAAAGTAATGATGGAAGGTAAAATAAGGAAAAGGCAATGGGAAGGTAGGACAAAGGCAGAACTTAGAAATACAGAACAAAGCAGCAAACGTCCTCAATTAAAAGAACACAAAAGGCAAGAAAGGTGGCAGAATTGTGATTGACCTCATAATGTGGGTCATTTGACAGAAATCAGAGCCACAGTAGAGCAGACAACATCAGTATCTCATGGAGGAAGTAGGATAATATTTAGGCAATAACTCTTAGAAAATCTTATATTAATAATGGAACAATACTAAGAGGAATCAAGAAATTAAAGTGAGTTATATAGAAAGAGTGTACAACTAGAAAACAGCTTTGGCATACCTAATTCCTAGCCAAATATTTGAAGTTCTGAGAAAAAACATCTAGTGAAAAAAGTAGAAAGCAGAATAGATGTACTTACAAAACTCAGTAGTTTCATCTCCATCTTTAGATTTTTTCTTGAGTGAAAGCATGATAACTGCTGGTTTCCTTTCTGACATGGTGGGCTAGCACAATTAAATTGTTCTGTCTTGTCACTGAACGTAGCAGAAGAGACTACATGATGTGTGCAAGATGATGTCATCTGCTTTAAGGTGTTTTCATAAGCTTTTTCTCGTGTTGTGTGACTTGTGTCTATCCTCTTTTGAACTTGTTGAGGGTAAAATCGCTATGCATCAATAATCGTGTTCATGGCTAAGGCTAGCCTTGATTCCTACTCGCTGTGCGACTCCCGACAGAGATAAGTCAACCTCGGTAGGTCGGAGCGCCCTAGCCCTCACCAAGCCAAGGGTTCCCAAGGCACGGCCCCTCGAGCCGAGCTATCGTCTATCGTCTCTCGGCCCCTCGAGCCAAGCTATCGTCTCTCGGCCTCTCGATCCGAGCTATCGTCTATCGTCTCTCAGCCCCTCGAGCCGAGCTATCGTCTCTCGGCCCTAACCGAGCCATCCCATCACCTGGCCTTTCTAGCCGATCTCTTCTATCATTCGGCCTAGCCCGAGTGATACCTACACCTCTGCAAAATTCGGCGGGGGAAAGCTTAAAATAGTAAGATTCCAAACAGGAATCATATCTGAAAGTGGCCTGAGCCCTAGAGCCTATGCCCCCATCAAATCTCAAGATGTCAACAAGCTCTCCCAGCCGTCATCTCTAACTAACCAAATACGAATCCTACCGATCTCATAACAAACTGGATTCAGATCTCAATGGCCTTCGGACCCACGATGCTCCCAAGCAACCAGGTGATCCTCTATAAATACCACAGCCTCAGATCCCCTCAGGTACGCCATCTCTTATGCACACACTCGCTCACTAATTCTCTCTCCTCCTCTCTCTGCCTTTGCTTCCGTCATTATCGCTCTGCTCAGAGCCCTGGGAGAGACTCTTCAGCGAGAGCCTTCTCCTCATTTTTGTTGACTATCGATCTCCACTGACTTGAGCGTCGAAGGGTCGTCCGCAGAGGCCACCCCCAACGCCTCTCGTGTGAGGACTATTTTGCAGGTCTGCTCAGGAGGAAGCCTATCTCGAAGCCCGAACGCACCCGAGTCGGAGGACAAGATTTCAGCAGCAACAAATTGGCGCTAGAGGAAGGGCCCTCAAGTCCCAAAAACTTGTGATCCGAGAGACAAGGATCTCAGTCTGCGAGAGAACTCCTCCCATGGCCAACCGAAAAAAGGCTACCTTCGAAGCCCAAGATCAGGTCACCTCTCAAAGGCCTGATCCTGTGAGCAGTGTCGCACCGCCACCACCGCCAGTCGAGACTCCATCGCCACCAGCGGCCCCAGTGACCCAAGACCAGTTCGCCTTACTGGTCCAGCAGGTCCAGGCCCTGGCCTACCTGATTCAGGGGCGCTCCGAAGCCCCCCATCCAGCTGCTCCTGCTCCTCACCCTTATGAGGAGAATGCAGCCCATGCTCATCCAGCGATCTCTTCTTCCAACCTCCAACAACGAAGTCGAATATGAAGCTTTGCTCGCCGGACTCCGAATTGCCCGTGATCTGAAAGTAAAGAAGCTAAATGCCTTCATCGACTCTTAGCTGGTAGCTAGCCACGTGCGGGGCGAGTTTGAGGCCCGAGAGCCAAATATGATTCGGTATCTTCAAGAGGTGCAGAACCTACCTCTCGCTTCTTTGAATTCGAAGTTATCCAGATCCCCATATCCGAAAATGCTCGTGCCGACCTATTATCCCGGCTATCAACTGCGGAGTCGATGGACTCTGAGCGGAAGTTCCCCTTGGAAATCCTGGAAAGGCCTAGCATCGCGGAGGCAGACCGAGTGATGCAGATTAAGGTCGAACCATCTTGGTTCGACCCTATATTAAAGTATCTTAAAGAAGGGTCGCTCCCAGCCGAACACAGGGAAGCAAGAAAGCTGAGACTGCAAGCTATCCACTATGTGCTGATTGACGACTAGCTCTATAAGCGGTCCTTTTTCATGCCGCTGCTCAGATGCCTCCGCCCATCTGAAGTTGATTATGCTCTTCGGGAGGTGCATGAAGAAATTTGCGGCAATCATCTAGGAAGTCGATCTCTATGCCACAAGGTGCTTCGCTAGGGATATTACTGGCCAACCATGCAAAAGGATGCCGATAATCTCATCCGAGTCTGTGACCCATGCCAGAGGCACTCCAACATCCAGAGGCTCCCCTCTGCCAGTCTGGTCCCTCTTTCCTCCGCTTGACCCTTTGCTAAGTGAGGGATGGACATTCTTGGCCCTTTTTCCCTCGCCATTGACAAAGGAAGTTCTTATTCGTCGCCATTGATTACTTCACTAAATGGGTCAAGGATGAAGCAGTTGCCCAAATAACCAAAGCTCATGTAGAAATCCATCATTTGTCGTTTTGGTCTTCCGCATACCATCATCACCGACAATGGTAAGCAATTTGATAATCCCAAGTTCCGAGAGTTCTACGAGGATCATGGCATCAGTCATCGCCTCACCTCAGTAAGGCATCCGCAAGCCAACGGAGAAACTGAGGTAACAAACCGGACCCTACTTCAAGGGATTAAAGCCCGGCTCGCCAGAGCCTGAGGCAGATGGGCGGATGAGCTTCATCATGTTCTATGGGCCTACCGCACCACCCAGAGAATCCCCATCGGTGAGACCCCATTTCGGATGGCCTTTGGCACGGAAGCCGTCATCCCTGTGGAGATAGGCCTTCCCTCTCCGCGAGTGGAAAGCTACTCAGAAGAGGCTAACGACGAGCAGCTCCACACCAATCTCGACTTGGTGGAAGAGATCAAGGAAAAAGCTCGAATAAGAATGGCCGCGTACCAGCAAAGAGTGGCCCACTATCATGCCTCCAGAGTCAAGGGTAAATCCTTCTCGCCTGGCGACCTTATCCTCCGAAAAGCATCCGTCTCCAAACCGCTAGAGCAAGGAAAGCTCTCACCAAACTGGGAAGGCCCCTACCAAGTAGCGGAAGTCATCAGACCTGGCACCTACAAGCTCCAGGATCTAAGCGGAAAATCCATTTCCGGACGTGGAAAT
>UESW01003853.1:1593264-1607836 GCA_900491605.1 Calamus simplicifolius | reverse complement strand
CTTAAATAATTATTTATTTTGGATGATAAAATTTCTCCGCATCAGTCCACAACCAACTTCCTAATCAACTCCCTACAACTATAGAAGCACAGCGTATGGCCCAGCAACTTCCAAGAAAAACGGGGGCCACTAATCTAGAAACTTGAGCTCAATCCCCATGAACCAGCCTCATAACCTACAATTACGTTTTAAATTTCTTTTAAAAAAACTCTATTCTAAGCATAAAAGAAAGCAATCAAATCCGAGCATTGCCAATGACCATCTTTATTGTAGAAAATGGCAAAGAAAGAATCACAAAAATCGAGCCCATTTTGGTTGGACGCTCTCCTAATTATATTTATTATGAGTCGCAATAAAATGAAAAAAAGTTATAATTTCAAAACCCACATGAAAGAAAATTGGTAGCGGAGAGAGTTGATGTTTTTCTCACCAAGGAATGAAAATTGTATTGCAGGCAGCCATGCACTGCTTTTCATTATATGCATGTTGGAGCTTCCTCTTTTTTGCATGCTTTAGGATTGACAAACCCAGCCATTGTTTTCACCCTTCCTCTACGTGAGGACGATAGAAGCCATCAAAGTAACTTTAATCCTTTCCATGCCATCATCAAAATCTCTGCAAGAGACTAGATAGCATCAATACATAGGGAAGACATCAGCTACCGTCTAGTCTATCAAAGTTACATCATTACTAAGAAGGCTCATAAGCAACTTACCTGACCTATATATCCTGATGATACTGAGGAGAAATCTCTGTCAAAATCATAGATAATTTAGCATATAATTCAAGGCTCATCATTCTCATCACGGAGGACATAGTAAGGAGGCAACTATCAAGAAATAATTTTAAAAAAAATTATACTAAGCAAGCATCACTTATAGATAACAATGCATTGGATTATTAATTGCAGTAAATGTGAAACATACCCAAGTATTATTATTCAAGGGCGACTGAACTTAATTTCTCATGGACCTTCAAGATGGATGGTCGAAGTGCTGAGCATAATGGAAAGTGGTTCAGTGCAGGAAACTTTTACTTACGTTGTATTGGAATTCAGTAAAAAGTATGTATCAGAAATTTCAAATGCAGGGCTGCTTCATCAAATATATGTGCAAAACTAAACATAGATTTAAGTTTGAGTCTGAGCAACGTAATACCTGAAATGCCCATGCGTTTGATTTTGTTTCGGGTGTCATCGTCATCTTTCATATATTGTTCATCATCTAGCTAGGTTGGTATTGAATGAGGAGGGAGTCTTGGAGATGAACTTAGATTTGCTTCGAGTGCGTGCGTACACTACTGGATGTGTTGGATCTTGGGCCAATCTGAGCCATCTGGGAGGCATTTCCGAAGTAGCTGTTCGCTGGCAACGATTTCTAGCTTCTTCAAAGTGAGAAATTGGGCTGCCCTTGTTCTCCTCCTGAAAACCACTGCGGAAGGGACTCCATGGTGTCATCTTCAAGACATAGTAATTGTAGTGAAGAAAGGTTTGAAATGCCACCTGTGTTTCCAGGCTGCCGCAATTTCTTATGAGCAATTGTCAAACAAGTGGCGTGGTGACCAAGGAAGGCAGGAAGATGCCGTAACTTTGGGCAGTTAACGAGCATCAAATGTGTCAAACAAGGAAAGATTCTAATGCCGTGCTCCTCATCCTCTGCCATATCTCCCAATTGTGCATCTTTTCCAATTTCAGCACCGTCAACTTAGGGAACAAAACTCTTCGTATCCCAAAATTCTGGTCCTATGTTTACAACTGCGACTGCACCTATTATTCGGAGGAAGTACAAACTAGGGAGCTTTCCAAGAGGTGGGAGTTGTGCACATCTGCTACAATTTTCAAGAACTAACCGTCCAAGATTTTGGGGGCGAGCCAATGCTACCGTTGCTTACCATCCACTGGGGTAATGGGACCGAAGAACCATCAATTTCAAGAATTTGCAGAGATGGTGATGGACAGAGTGCCACCTCGAAAACCTCCTCAATTCTCTTTGTCTCTACCTCCCCTAGCCATCTTCACCTGACGTGCAGTGAAGGTGTAGATTCTTGAGGTTTGCCTTATTTTGCAGTATGCTACCTTGCCTTACAGCGGCCTCGGTCCATGCCCTCTCCAATTTTCGAATTTCCAGAGCCCTAAGCTGGGTCAAAGATCTCAATTCTTCCAAGGTACACCAACTATCACGAGATTGTCGGTGGCCCCGATTGCCATTGTTCACCACGGATCCAAGTAAAAAGTTAAGATTGTGCAGCCTCCCAACTTCTGCGGGTATAGCTTCTAATTCTGTGTGTCGAAGATTGAGGCATCTTAGATTGCGCAATTTCCTGATGGCTCTAGGAAGATTACGCAGCTCTCTGCAGCCACAGAGGTTCAAGAATTGCAGATTTACTAGGTTCCTTATGCTCTTTGGTAGCTCGTTTATATCTGACCAGGAGAGATCCAAGTACCTTAGCTGTACGAGAACTCCCAAAGATTCCGGTAACCTACTGATCCTCGATTGTCGAAGCCAAAGGAGTCTTAGATGCTTTTTGCTCTTAATCAGATCATTGACCTCATTTTCTTCCATTGCTAATCCATCTAGCATCAGAGTTCTCAAAGAGTCGTCCCTTCTGGTTGCATCGACCACTACTTTGGACTTCTCCTCTGAAACTACCGCGCATAGGCGACGCAGCTTCACTGACGAGGAATTATATTGGCGTTGTTCATTTGCATCTGTCATAACAAACACCTCGTCTTGTGTTAAGAAAAGAGCAAGAGACCGCAGTTTGTCATGCATGGTGCACCCTCCTTGATCATAAAATTTAGGATCTGGTTGTAGATGTTGGGGTTTAGTCCTTCTATGTAACTGCTGACCTCCTCTTGCCCTTTGTTTCCCTTCGTGCCTGCTTCTGTTCTCGCGATGGAGCACCCCTTCCACCGGTGCTTCCTTCACACGTCAAACGACTGCGGCTCTGTTTCTTGGCTGGATTTCAATGCACGAATTCCTCTGTGAGTCTTCCAGCACCTTCACGCCTCACGAAGCCCTCTATGAGTCTTCCCAGCACCTTCACGTCTTCACATGAGAAACCTGAAAGGGAATTTGCTCCTCTCCCCTACGTTGACCACCTTCATGTGTTGACTCCCTTTGGATCCGTGAACTACCACCAAGTTGACTGCCTTGACTCCTGGATCCATTACCTCCGTCATGCACAGTTTCCTCTGCGTGCTTTCACCTGGTGCTAGACCCGCCTACGATGGCCTCTTGGATCACCTTCTTTTTGGGTGTTTTCTTAAGCGGCTGAGAACGAGAAAGACATTGCGGCGGAGAAAGGAGAAGATAGAGAGAAAAATATTTGGGAGAAAAGAATCTGTTCTCTATTTCATCCAAACCCTAGAGACTAGAGTTTAAATACATCCACGAAGTGGGCCAGGCCCAGACTCAACAAAAAAAACTCCCATGGACTAAACCAATGAGATTAAACTAATCCCCAAGCCCGTGTACACCCGTGACTTGATTTAATCTCAACCCTTGGACTCAAACCCAGCCCAATACAAGTTAGCCCACCTGGGCCTTGATAGCACCACACCAGGCCCAACAATCTCCACCTTGGTGCTTTCAAGGCCTCAGCACGTCCACTGTGTCCATCAGCTTTAACAACGAAATACACTTTTGAAAACTGTCCCGTGGAAGAACCTTAGTCAGTGCATCTGCTGGATTTTCTTTGGTGTATACCTTCACCCTCTCCACCTCACCATCTTCCACCAGCTCTCTGATCCTGTGGTATCTGAGATCAATGTGCTTCGTCCTGGCATGATAGACTGCATTCTGCGCAAGCATCAGAGCACTCTGGCTGTCACTATGCACCTGGACAACCTTCTGATCAAGTCCCATCTCCAGCACCAAGCCCTTCAGCCAAAGAGCTTCCTTTGCTGCCTCTGTGATACCTATGTATTCTGCCTCCGTGGTAGATAAGGCTGTGATGGGCTGCAGACATGATCTCCACGATACTGGACCACCAAACAGGCTGAACACAAAGCCTGTTGTGGATCTCCTAGTGTCCACATCTCCACCAAAGTCTGCATCCACATACCCATATAACTGCCCACGAGCCTCCTTGGATAAGTTGGATCTCTCAGCACCTTCTTGCTGTCCATAGCAAATACCAACCCCAACTGTACCTACCAAGTACCTGAAGATTCCCTTCAGTGCTCGCCAGTGCTCCCTACCAGGCTGCGCCATGAACCTGCTCACCTGGCTCACTGCATGGGCTATGTCTGGCCTACAACATACCATGGCATACATAAGGCTCCCAACACCAGAAGCATATGGTACCTTCTCCATCTCCTGAGCCTCCACCTCAGTCTGTGGTGACATGGTCTTCGATAAGGAAAAATGTGCTGCCAAAGGTAGTGCTGTCGGTTTGGCATCCTTCATCCCATATCGCTCCAGAATCTTTTTAATGTAGCCACCCTGACTCAGATGCAGCACACCTTTGGATCTATCTCTGATGATTTCCATCCCTAGGATCTTCCTGGCTGGACCCAGATCCTTCATCTCAAACTCCCGAGACAAAGCTATCTTCAGTTCCTGTACAGCCTTCTCACTCTTGCATGCTATCAGCATGTCATCTACATACAAGTAAGTACATCCTAGACCCATCATCCAGAGATTTAACATACACACAAGAATCATACTCACACCTGGAAAGTCCAATGCTCCTAACATAAGTGTCAAATCTCTTGTACCACTGCCTCGGCGACTGCTTCAGCCCATACAGATTTCTTCAGCAAACAGACTTTCCCATCTGATCTTGGTTCTCTAAACCCTGGAGGCTGCTCCATGTAGATGCTCTCCTCCAAATGACCATGGAGGAATGCTGTCTTCACATCCATCTGCTCCAACTCCAAGTCCTGAGCTGCTACAATACTCAATAATAGTCTGATGGAAGTGTGCCTGACAACTGGAGAAAATATCTCACCATAATCGATGCCTTCTTTCTGAGAGTATCCTTTGGCCACTAGTCTTGCCTTATACCTGATACCCTCTTGTTCTGAAGCTCCTTCCTTGCGCTGATAAACCCATTTACAACCAATGGGTTTCTTTCCTTATGGCAGCTGGACCACCTGCCACGTATTATTTCTGTGAAGAGACTGCATTTCCTCTGCCATAGCATGGATCCACCTATCTCTATCCTGACTTTCCATAGCCTCTTCATAGGTGAAAGGGTCTCCATTTGCTGTCACCAGGGCATATGACAACGAATCCTCGAAGCCGTATCGAACTGGTGGTCGCACGTTCCTCCTGGCCTTTGCTGTGCGATCCCAGTATCAGTCCCCTGTCCAGCTGCATCCTGCTGAACTCCCTGGCTTCTACCCCCTCTGTCAGTCCTCTCCACCTGAATCTCAAATCCTCCTGGTCCACTAGCAATGGCACAACTGTATAGGAGGTTGTCTGACTAGTGTTACCGTGTCCTACCTCCTGTAGTCCCTGTTGTGCATCCATGCCACTTCTGTTCTGGAGGATTGAGCTCTCATCAAAGGTTACATCTCTGCTGATGACAACCTTCTTCTCCAAGGGGTCCCATAGCCGATACCCCTTGACTCCTCGCGGGTAGCCAAGGAACACCATCTTCTTAGACCTGGCATCCAATTTACTCCGCTCCCCAGCTCCAACATGCACATATGCTGTGCATCCAAACACCCTTAGATGGTTTAGGCTTGTCTTCCTTCCAGACCATATCTCCTCTGGAATGTCTCCATCTAACCTGGTGTGCGGTGACCGATTGACCAAGTAGCTAGCTGCATCTACTGCGTCAACCCAGAACATCTTTGGAAGCCCTGCCTGCAGCCTTAAGCATCTTGCCTTTTCCAATAGTGTTCTGTTCATCCTCTCAGCCACCCCATTCTGTTGAGGAGTTCCCATCACCGAGAAGTGCCTTCTGATGCCCCACTCCTCACAAAAAATCTGGAACTCCCTGCTGGTGTATTCCCCGCCATTATCAGACCTCAGACACTTCACACTTTACCCTGCTCCTTCTCCACCTCAGCCTTCCAGATTTTGAACTTGGTGAAGACCTCTGATTTCTCCTTCATAAAGTAGATCCACAGCTTCCTTGAGAAATCATCTATCAGGGTCATAAAGTATCTGGCCCCATTCCTTGCAGAAACTGGGGCTGGTCCCCAGACATCTGTGTGTACTAACTCCAGGGGTTCAGCACTCCTAGCTGTGCTAACTGAGAACTATACTCTCCTCTGCTTTCCCATCTGACAAGGCTTACAGATCTCCATATCTCCGCTACTCAAGTCTGGAAGCAGACCTCTCTTGCTCAGTTCTTTCATCCCCTTGTCTCCCATGTGGCCCAGGTGGTAATGCCACATCCTGTACACATCCCGGGGATCTTGCTCCACAGCTGCCACCTCAGATTTCACAGTCATCACAGAGCCCTCCATCTTGTATAGATTATTTTCCAGCCTCCTCCCTCTCATCACCACCATGGCTCCATTGGAGATGTTCAGAACTCCACTCCTGGCACGACTGCTGAAGCTGTATCCAGTCCGCTCCAAGTACCCCAGTGATACCAGATTCTTCTTGAGTTCTGGAACATGCTTCACACTGGTAAGAGTGCGCACCATACCATCAAACATCCTCACCCTCACTGTGCCAATACCTGCCACCTTGCAAGGGTGATTATCTCCAAGAGTCACATTCCCCTCCTCAACCTCTGTGTAAGTACTGAACCACGACCGGTTGGGAGTGTAATGATGAGAACAGGCTGAATCCAAGGTCCACATCTCTGTGCTGTGCCTGTGATCATCTGATACAACCAAGAGATCATCCTCCACCTCCTGATCTGCAACTGTACACTCAGATCCTCCTTTTTCTCCCTTCTGATTTTTTCACTTAGGACAATTCTTCTTAAAATGTCCTACCTCTCCACACTTATAGCACTTCAGCTCTCTCTTGCCTTTCCTGGACTTTGATCGTCCTCCAGACTTACTTCTGTCCCTGCCCCTACCTCTGCCTGTCCTTTCCCCAACTGATAGACCCTCATGGGGAACAGCTTCCTTGGTCATCTTCTCCCTCTGCTCATTCGTCCGAAGCACCGAGACAATATCTTCATAAATTAATGTCTCCTTCCCATAGAGCAGTGTTGTGACCAATGAGTCATAAGACGTGGGCATTGAACATAAAAGCAGAAGTGCTTTATCTTCTTCCTCCATCTTGACCCCAACATTCAGAAGTTCATTGCTCATCTGGTCGAATATCTGGATGTGACCCAGCACATCTCCACCTTCTGACATCCGAAGGCTGTAGAGGCGCTTCTTCAACATCAACTTGTTGCACATATTCTTTCCCATATAGAGGGTGTGCAACTTCGTCCAGAGTCCCTTCGGGGTCTTCTCCTCCAGCACTGAATAGAGGACTGAATCCGCCAGACAGCCCCTGATCATTGAACATGTCTTCTTCTCCAATGAAATCCACTGCTTGTCTGTCATCCCATCTGGCCTTTCCTCCAAAGCCAAATCTAAACCCTGCTGCACAAGGAGGTCCTCTACCCGGACTTTCCACATGGAGAAACTTCCCTTCCCATCAAACTTCTCAACCTCTATTTTTATGCTACTCCCCATGGCCAATTTCAAAAAATAGCACAAAAATAAATTTTATAAAATAGAGAAGTACCTTGACGAGATTCTGTTGAAATTATTTCAACTCCTTGAAGGCCTCCAGATTACTCCTTGAACCAGGCTCTGATACCACTTGTTGGGGTTTAGTCCTTCTATGTAACTGCTGACCTCCTCTTGCCCTTTGTTTCCCTTCGTGCCTGCTTCTGTTCTCGCGATGGAGCACCCCTTCCACCGGTGCTTCCTTCACACGTCAAACGACCGCGGCTCTGTTTCTTGGCTAGATTCCAATGCACGAATTCCTCTGTGAGTCTTCCAGCACCTTCACGCCTCACGAAGCCCTCTATGAGTCTTCCCAGCACCTTCACGTCTTCACATGAGAAACCTGAAAGGGAATTTGCTCCTCTCCCCTACGTTGACCACCTTCATGTGTTGACTCCCTTTGGATCCGTGAACTACCACCAAGTTGACTGCCTTGACTCTTGGATCCATTACCTCCGTCATGCATAGTTTCCTCTGCGTGCTTTCACCTGGTGCTAGACCCGCCTACGATGGCCTCTTGGATCGCCTTCTTTTTGGGTGTTTCTTAAGCGGCTGAGAACGAGAAAGACATTGCGGCGGAGAAAGGAGAAGATAGAGAGAAAAATATTTGGGAGAAATAATATGTTCTCTATTTCATCCAAACCCTAGAGACTAGAGTTTAAATACATCCACGAAGTGGGCCAGGCTCAGACTCAACAAAAAAAACTCCCATGGACTAAACCAATGAGATTAAACTAATCCCCAAGCCCGTGTACACCCGTGACTTGATTTAATCTCAACCCTTGGACTCAACCCAGCCCAATACAAGTTAGCCCACCTGGGCCTTGATAGCACCACACCAGGCCCAACAGTAGAAGGCTTCTCTGAACCAACTCCCTGAAATAACCTTCACCTATCACTTCCGGCATGGTATCTCCTTCGGCTCTAACAAATCCTTCAGAGATCCAACATTCAACAACCTGATATCTCCCGATTGGAGAGTCCTCAGGGAATAGAGAGCAGTAAAGAAAACATTGCTTCAGATGGGATGGTAGGTCCTCATAGCTCAGGTACAAGGCTCCTTCCACCCCTTCAGGAAGCTTACTCAAAGACCAAGCAGAGCTTTTCAGGACTTCCTCCCATGCCTTCATAGTCTTGTCCTTCATGCACAGAACCCCTCCAACAGTCTTGATGGCGAGCGGGAGACCGCCACATTTCTCAACTATCTGCTTCCCAATTTCCTCTACATTCTCCATTTCTCCCTCCTCACCACTCAACTCCACCTTCTTACAAAGCAATGCCCAGCCTTCTTTGGGAGACATCAGTTCCACCGGATGGATATGTGCTGCCTTTATCCCTCTGGCGACAGCTTCATTCCTCGTTGTGACCAATATTCTACTGCCACTCGCACCACTTTGCAAAGGATTTCTTAGCAAATCAGTCCATACTTGTGTGCTCCATACATCATCCAAGATAATCAAGAATTTCTCGTCTCTAATAGCACTTTCAAGCTTGGGCTCGAGCTGAGTTCTACTATAAGCCTCACGGTAATCAACATTTAAGCTATTAAGGATATCTCTCAGTACTCCAATATCTGCAAATTCTTTTGAGACACAAACCCATACCCTCAAAGGGAAACTGGCTTTTATCTCCTCATCATTATATGTTCTGAGCTAAGGTGGTCTTGCCTATTCCCCCAGTCCCCGTAATAGCAAGTACTTGAATGTGTTTTTTGAGGTTCCTTGGTTAGGGTATGCACCAGTTTTCTTGTATCCTCAACAATCTTCGTTCCAACAATATCAGACTCAATCAAAGGAGATGTTATACGACTTATTCCATAGAAAGTAGTAATTGATGAAGTGGATGATGATGGTAAGTGGAATTGTGCTCTTTCTTTATTGATATCCTCTAGCCTATCATTGATGATTTTAATTCTTTTACCAATACTGTGGCGAACTGGTAACTGAGCAAAGCAGGAACAAAGCAAGGGAAGGTTTGGGCATACCAGCAATGTTTTTGTTTGATATTCATCGATGGTATCATCTGCATCATACATGACATCCTTTAGTCGGGCCACCCATTGTTGAAGAACAGGGTCATCAATCGCCATCTTCTCAGCAACCCCAAGGACTCCCATAATCAAGTTTGTCTTGCTATATAGCTTTTGAAGTTCTCCTGTCACCCCTAACAGCATCACGAATTCATCCTTCATCAAGGTAGTCAACCTCTCAGCAAACATTTTTACGAACTCTTCAGGAACCATTGCTGCCCGGTCTTCTAGTCTCTCATGGAAGAAGTGAAGTTTTAGCTCAGGAGGCCAAGTAATGAAATCTTTGTGCGGGTTCACAATTCCTTCCTAAACATGTATATGTTTCTTCTTACCATTGGCATGCGTGCTTTCTTCTCGTAACGTAACAACTTTATTTTACGATGAAGACTGCAGGAGCGGAGTCTCCACACCATCCGAGAAACCATTTATTTATTTATAGCTTAAAAAATTGGTTTGATATCTGGGCCCCCAGTCGCATATCTTCATCACGATGATGACCATTTTTTAAAGGAAAACACTTTGTACACCGGCCCCGGTGCAGCAACGCTTACGTGGGCTGCACCGCGTCTTCCGATTGGTCCACGTGGATCCGACATGGATGACCTGACCGACGGTATGGGCTGTGCTTTGACGTAACGTTCTGAACGTGACGGACATTTAATGCTGTTCGCTTTTTTTTAAAATTTGCGTGCAGACGAAAATGCCCTTTCCCTTCTTCATGGCGCCATTTTACGTTTTCTATCATCTGTGCAAGAAGAACTCTGTTTCTTCCCCGGTAGAAAGAAAATACTTCAGCTTCGAAGCTGAAAAACCTGGATACTGGAGTCTGTGTAAAAAACTTATGGAGGAAATCTCATCCGCAGCACAAAGTAAACACTCTTTCTTCCCACTTCTTTATTACATCAACAGTTTTTTTCTGGTTAGAGTTAGTTAATGCGTTTAATGCGCGGGTAACTACCTTAGAACGAAATAGTTATGACACTCTGAGTCATAACTGTTTTGAGAGTCATAGAATGTCATACTCTTTTAACAAGTATGTTATACCTCACGAAACCCCTGATATACTGTTAAGACACCGTAGTTACAGGCCTAGGACACCCGTGCTCCAAACGAAAGCTGGAGAAAAGCCTCGCGACACCGTAGTTACAACGCTACGACACCCATGCTTATAACCTTGCGATCTTCGTATGTTGCTTTCCGGGTGTCGTAGCTTGTTCTATGCGGTGTCTTTAAATGCTATAAAGGGTGTGTCGTGCTTATAAACGACGCTGGAGAGCAGGCCCGCGACACCCCGTATGGAGAACACCCCCTTTAACAGTCACGTCATCGGTGTCGTCGCCTAAAAGCTAGGGTGTCGTAAGATGAGAACTGGGGTGTCGTTAACAGCCTGAGTCGGTGCTGTCGTCGTTCGCGACACCCCAGTTGAAAATTGACGACACCCTAGCTCTCATCTGACGACACCCGTGCTTAGAACTGACCACGGCGAGAAGGCCCGCGACAACCAAGTTACTAAAATTTAATTTTATTTATAAAAAAAAAATACATTAGCCCTCACTGGGGCTTGTCTCCTTCGGTCGCTGCGTCGGCGATCTGGCGCTGGAGGGACGCTACTTGCCCCTCCAGGTGGCTATTGGCCCGACGCAGGACCTCTATCTCTTTGGTTGAAACGGCCAGGTATTGCTCGGCCGCCTTGTTGAGTCGCTCGTTGATTGCGAGCGACTCAGCATAAACCTCCGCATCGATGGTGACCGTTGCGCGGCGGCTGCCATGGCTACCAGTAGATCTCCCCTCGCCTCTGGAAGCCATCTCAGTGGTCAGTTCAAGCTGGAAAGGTGATTAACGATGGCATTCCCCCATCCATATTTAAGGTACTCCTGGCGGGTGTTTCGATTGCCACGCGCCACCATCTCAGTCGGTTCACAGGAATCGAATCGGTGCGCCACCCGCCCGCCCTCCACGTTGAGTTTCGAGGGATGGGGAACAGAACAGAGTTTCGGGAAGCAAACCGTCGTAAGTTTAACGTCGTCCCAAGAGAAAATTCACGACACCCAAGGATGATTTGGATTTCGGCCGAAACTCCTTCGCGACACCCCTGTTGAAAGCTCACGACACCCTAGCTTTAAGGCGACGACACCCGTGCTTCGAACTGATCACGGAGAGAACCCCGCGACACCCCTTGTCGAATTCGGCCGAAACTCCTTCGTGACACCCCAGTTGAAAACTCACGACACCCTAGCTTTAAGGGGACGACACCCATGAAAAGGTGATTAACGTGGGTTCACCTTTTCAGGGTGTCGTCCCCTTAAAGCTAGGGTGTCGTGAGTTTACAACTGGGGTGTCACGAAGGAGTTTCGGCCGAATTCGACAAGGGGTGTCGCGGGGGTTCTCTCCGTGATCAGTTCTAAGCACGGGTGTCGTCGCCTTAAAGCTAGGGTGTCGTGAGCTTTCAACAGGGGTGTCGCGAAGGAGTTTCGGCCAAAATCCAATTATCCCTGGGATGTCGCGGGGATTCTCTCCGTGTTCAGTTCTAAGCACGGGTGTCGAAGCATTGATGCTAGGGTGTCGTGAGGTTTCAAGTGGGGTGTCGCGAAGGAGTTTCGGCCGAAATCCAAATCATCCTTGGGTGTCGTGAATTTTCTCTTGGGACGACGTTAAACTTACGACGGTTTGCTTCCCGAAACTCTGTTCTGTTCCCCATCCCTCGAAACTCAACGTGGAGGGCGGGGCGTGGTGGCTCACCGATTCGATTCCTGTGAACAACGACTGAGATGGTGGCGCGTGGCAATCGAAACACCCGCCAGGAGTACCTTAAATATGGATGGGGGAATGCCATCGTTAATCACCTTTCCAGCTTGAACTGACCACTGAGATGGCTTCCAGAGGCGAGGTGAGATCTACTGGTAGCCATGGCAGCCGCCGCGCAACCGTCACCATCGACGCGGAGGTATATGCGGAGTCGCGCGCAATCAGCGAGCGACTCAGCAAGGCGGCCGAGGAATACCTGGCTGTTTCAACGAAAAGATAGAGGTCCTGCGTCGGGCCAACAGCCACCTGGAGGGGCAAGTAGCGTCCCTCCAGCGCCAGATCGCCGACGCAGCGACCGAAGGAGACAAGCCCCAGTGAGGGCTAATGTATTTTTTTTCTTTTTTTTTTTGATAAATAAAATTAAATTTTAGTAACTTGGTTGTCGCGGGCCTTCTCGCCGTGGTCAGTTCTAAGCACGGGTGTCGTCGCATTAAGCTAGGGGTGTCGTGAGCTTTCAACAGTGGTGTCTCTAAGGAGTTTCGGCCGAAAACCAATTCTCCTAGGGTGTCACGGGGATTGTCCGCGCGGTCAGTTCTAAGCACGGGTGTCGTCGCCTTAAAGCTAGGGTGTCGTGAGCTTTCAACGTGGTGTCTCGAAGGAGTTTCGGCCGAAATCCAATTCTCCTGTGGTGTCGGAGGGATTCTCCGCGCGGTCAGTTCTAAGCCACGGGTGTCGTAGCATTGGAGCTAGGGTGTCATTAGATTTCAACTGGGTGTCGCGAAGGAGTTGCTGTTGGAATGCAATTCAATTCATTGTTCATGAATGCGTGCCTATATTTTCACAGTTGATGCTGAAATTGAGATCGGAAAGAAGAAGATAACACTCCCGGCCGTGCACCTTCACCCGTCGCTCCAAATGCAGTGGATGATATTGTAGTTCCTCAAACTGGGATGGAATTCAATTCAGCAGATGATGTATATACGTTCTACAATGGATACGCGAAACGAGTTGGCTTTGGAATCACAACAGTGTGTAGCAGGGCCAACAACAAAAAACAACTTTGCTTCAAGCACCTGGCGTGTTGGAGGCAAGGAAAATCTAGAAAATCAGAGAAGAGTATGAATCATAGGGATACTGGGAAAGTTGGTTGTATGGCATCCATAAAAGCAAGACTGAATGCTACAAGTGGTAAGTGGATTTTGGATGAGGTTTCTCTAGAACATAACCATGGGCTGTCCATAACATCAGCTGGTTATCTACGGTCGCATAGGAGGATCAGCACACCAGAGAAGGCAGAGATCAGCAATTTACATGCCGTGAATGTTCCGACGACTCAGATATACTCTGCCATAGCAAGGAGAAAAGGGGGCAGAGGACAATTGGATTTCACCGAGAAGGATGCTCGTAACTTCATTTGTCGCGAACGTCAGTCTAAGCTGAAAGAAGGAGATGCTCAGTCGATGGTAATTCATTTCGCCGAAATGCAACTCAGAAATCCCAATTTCTTCTACTCCTTAGACCTCAATGATAATGGTCATCTGAGGTCTGTCTTCTGGATTCATCCAAGGTCAAGATTGGCATGCACATACTTCGGTGATGTTCTAAGCTTTGACTCAACTTACTTGACAAACAGATATCAAATGCCTTTTTGTCCATTCGTTGGGGTCAACCATCATGGACAGTCAACCTTGCTTGGATGCGCATTGTTGTCTGATGAGAGTACTGAGACATATAAATGGGTTTTTCAAGACTTGGCTGGATGCAAATGGTGGTCAAGCACCTATTGCCATGATTACTGACCAAGATAAGGCAATCGAGGCTGCTGTCAAAGAAGTTTTTCCTAACACACGACATCGATTTTGTCTTTGGCATATATTGAAGAAGATACCGGAAAAGATTGGCCACATTTGCACGGCAAATCCCAAGTTTATGGTTGATTTCGATGAGGCAATATATGATTCATTGACCATAAATTCATTCGAGGAAAGGTGGGCACATGTTATGGAGAAATATAAAGAATGCAAGTCTATAGATTGGTTCAATGTCCTTTACGAATGTCGGGAAAAATGGGTCCCAGTTTACCTCAAGGATACATTCTTCGCAGGTTTGTATGTCATTGCTTTGGTTCATGTTCGCAGTTAAACGCTTTTTTTTTTTTT
>UESW01003853.1:1576207-1593191 GCA_900491605.1 Calamus simplicifolius | reverse complement strand
ATGTGTGGTATATAAGCCACACTAGAAGAACGTATGAGCAAATGCAATCCGAAATCTCACCCCACGAAGATTACTAGCAGACTAACATGTCACAAGAAATATTCCCAAACTGTCCACCAGGACAATTTGAGAATTTGCAAGACTAAGGTTTACAAATTCTCAAACGGGTCTAAAGGTTAAAGTGCTATGATTATGGAAGTCCGAAGACAATCGAACTTATGCTTGTTATTCTTAACTTCTTGTGAATTATACATGTAATCACTAACTTTTTTAAGATTATTACGTCAAATACAAATGTTTTCGAATACTAAAATGTAAATCATTGAAACTACTAATTTGTTGCGGGAAATTAAATAATATTACAACAAAACATTTTATTTAATATTTCAAACTGTATGCATCATTCAGTTTGCAGCAGAATATAAATAATCAAGACATAACAATTGTAAATGAGTATAAATGCACAAATACTATTATCATAATATTCTGCTTAAATTAATTATTACATAAATATTATGTAAATTAAATAATAATACAACAAGACTTCCTATCTAGCATTACAAATATTATTGAATAATAAAGACATAACAAACAGTCTATCCCCCCTCCCCCCTGTTTAGGAAATTTTTTTTTTTTTTTGTCACAGTGGCCTGGCCACCGCTGCCGTGGCCAGACAAGAAAAGAAAGGGGGGGGGGGTTCCCCCCTCCCCCCCCTGTTAAGGAAATTTTTTTTTTTTTTTTTGTCACAGTGGCCTGGCCACCGTGGCCAGGCCACTGCCGGCCACGGCAACGGCCGTGGCCAGATAAGAAAAGAAAGGGGGGGGGGGGGTGGGGGGTCTCCCCCTTCCCTCTCGAGCAACAGACGAAGGACCTCTAGGGTTTATGCCAACCTCAGGAGAAATACGAAAGGACACCAGAATCGCCACAATCACATTACACTGACCCGCAAACCCATAGGAACTACCCATATTTTGCAACTTTTCTCGAAAAGATGGCATAGCTGAGTTACTAGGATGTCATCGAATTAATACTAGGGTGACGTCAAAATTCCCGCCTTCTTCAAGCATGGGTGTCATCGTCTTAAAGCTAGGGTGTTGCGAGATTTCAACTGGGGTGTCGCAAAGGATTTTGGCCGAATTCGAACTTGGGTGTCGTGGGGATTCTCTCCGTGGTCAGTTTTAAGCAAGGGTGTCGTCTCCTTAAAGCTAGGGTGTCGTGATATTTCAATTGAGGTGTCACGAAGGATTTTTGGCCGAATTCAAACTAGGGTGTCGCTGGGATTCTCTCCGTGGTCAGTTTTAAGCATGGGTGTCATCGCCTTAGAGCAGGGTGTCATGAGATTTCAACTGGGGTGTCGCAACGGATTTTCAGTCGAATTTGAACTAGGGTGTCGCGGGGATTCTCTCCGTGGTCAGTTTTAAGCACGGGTGTCGTCTCCTTAAAGCTAGGGTAACATGAGATTTCAACTGGGGTGTCGCAAAGGATTTTTGGCCAAATTCGAACTATGGTGTCGCGGGGATTCTCTCCATGGTCAGTTTTAAGCACGGGTGTCATCGCCTTAAAGCTAGGGTATCGTGAGATTTCAACTGGGGTGTCGCAAAGGATTTTCGGCCGAATTCAAACGGTCGAATTCCACCATGGGTCGCTGGGATTCTCTCCGTGGTCAGTTTTAAGCACGGGTGTCGTCGCCTTAAAGCTAGGGTGTCGTGAGATTTCAACTGGAGTGTCGCGAAGGATTTTCGGCCGAATTCCACCAGGGGTGTCACTGGGATTCTCTCCGTGGTCATATGTAAGCATGAGTGTCGTCGCCTTAAAGTTAGGGTGTCGTGAGGTTTATACTGGGGTGTTGCAAAGGATTTTCGGCCAAATTCCATCAGACGGTGTCGCGGGGATTCTCTCCGTGGTCGGTTTTAAGCACGGGTGTCGTCGCCTTAAAGCTATGGTGTCGTGAGATTTCAACTGGGGTGTTGCGAAGGATTTTCGGCCGAATTCCACCAAGGGTGTCCTGGGATTCTCTCCGTGATCATATGTAAGCACGGGTGTCGTCGTCTTAAAGCTAGGGTGTCGTGAGATTTCAACTGGGGTGTCACAAAGGATTTTTCGGCCGAATTCCACCAGGGGTGTCGCTGGGATTCTCTCCGTGGTCATTTGTAAGCACGAGTGTCATCGCCTTAAAGCTAGGGTGTCATGAGATTTCAACTGAGGTGTCGTGAATGATTTTTGGCCGAATTCCACCAGGGGGTGTCGCGGGATTCTCTCCGTGGTTAGTTTAAGCACGGGTATCACAACATTGGTACTAGGGTGTCGCAGTATTTGGCTTCCCCACACTCTCTTCATTAATGGTTTCTGTTCACGAGGGGGGCGAATTCCTCCTGGGGTGTTTGCTGCCATTCGCTCTTATCATGTTGAAACCCACGATACCCTAGTTCAAAACCCATGACACCCTAGTTCAAAACCTACGACACCCTAGTTCAAAACATTAAGACAAGCATTAGTTCAAAACCTACGACACCCTAGTTGAAAACCCACGACACCCTAGTTCAAAACCCACGACACCCTAGTTCAAAACGTTAAGACAAAGCAGCATTAGTTCAAAACCCACGACACCCTTGCAGAAAAACCCACGACACCATAGTTCAAAACGTTAAGACAAAGCATTAGTTGAAAACCCATGACACCCTAGTTGAAAACCCTATCGTCAAGCTCATAAACTACAACAACCTCATAACGAAAGAATATTTCGTGCTGCGGATGACATTTCCTCCATAAGTTTTTTGTACAAAGACTCCAGTAGCCAGGTATTCCAGCCTCAAAGCTGAAATATTTTCTTTCGACCGGACTCTCAGAGCAAGGGCGTAGGATCGTGCCGAAAGCCAGAGCGGGGGGAAGAAAGAGTTTTTTCTTGCACAGATGAAATCCAACGTAAAATGGTGATAGAATGGAGGGAAAGGGCATTTTCGTCTGCACGCTAATTTAAAAAAAAAAGCGAAGCACTTTAAATGGCCGTCACATTCAGAACGTTACATCGTAGCAGAGCATACTGCCCGGCACATCATCCACGTAGGCTCCACGTGGACCAATCAGAAGAGGCGGTGCAGCCCACATAGGCCTTGCTGCACCAGGGACGGTGTACAAAGACTTTTCCAAAATCATTTGCTGGGTGTTGGGGCACCAGCCTCCTGTCTTCGGCGCGGATAGACTTCCAAGTTCCATGCCCTCTCACTTCCCAGCAACACAAACGCTCTCTCTCTCTGATCTCCCCCCTCCCTCCCCTTAATTTCTCTCTCCTAAAAAATTCTCTCTCTATTATCATATAGAGAATTTATCATGTAGGATATAGCCAAATTAGGCTAGGAACATTTCTTTCACAACGTATGATTAAGATTCAATTTTAAGATGCTTAAAAAAATTGTAATATATCTATTTAGAGTGACGTAAGCACCTATATTTGCTTTCTTAAATTTTTAAAAAATTAATAATTTATATACGCAAATGTAATTCATATGAATTGGATGTTATAATAAAATTACCTATATTTAAGATAAAAATGTTATTATAAATTAAACAAAATTTTATCTTATAATTAATATTTTAATTATGTTATGAATTCTATCCTTATATAATTATTAATTTCCTTAATTGCGCTAGATTTGGGATGAGCATATTTTTTTGATAATTAATCTCGTTAGATTACTTTATCATGATTAAAAATATAATGCATGATTTTTGTTCCATCATGAACTAAAAATGTGCCACGTGGTTAATAATTTATTTGTTAGAAACATGACAACTTAGTCATAAGGCTAGTTATATAAATTAATTACAAAAATTAAAGACCTTAGTTATTTTAAAAGATTAAGTATAAAAAAATATGCCACTTCATGCATGTGATTAGAATTGAGGCATGATGAGGCTCTAAGCTATGTAGCATTACAAATAATTCAAGAGTAAGTGAACATGAAACATGTTTAAAAATTTTAATAGAGTCATTAGTCATTTGCGATAACTATTTAATCTTTCATAAATGTGCTGAACTTTTGAAAGAAAGAAAAATAACAACTTTCATCACCACTAAATTGCCTATGCAACGTTAGTGCAACATATGCTTCCGTCTCATTATAATGGATCACCGTAACCCTATGGTGGGTGCGATATAGTTTAAATGTAATGGAATGCTTCAGCACTAAATAATGTCAAGGCTAGCATCAATATTGTACTAGCATTCTATCGGTTAAACTTGGGTGCACAGTCACTAGAGCATTTAGAATAAAATATGCATATTTCAGTGATATACATTATAATTTAGCTACCACCCTGAAAGACTTTTGCTTTACATTATTAGTAGAGGCGATATTGAGATAGGCCTAGAATTTGATTCATGTAATAAAAATATGTATTACTTTTGGCTGAGTACAAATGGGATTTAGAAATCCATCAAGCACCAAATATTATATCTTGAAGAGTTGATCAAGCTAGAACTTACAAGTTTTGACTAACTTTATTAATAAAAAATATATAATACATGCTATAAAAGTTAAATTTTGATTTATGAACAACCATCGCTAATCTCTCACACACCTCCCTTACACATCCCCCCCCCCCCCCCCAAAAAAAAAAAAAAAAGGTAGGTAACTATTCTAGTTTAAGTTAGGTTCTCTTATATATTTAATCCAAAAGCTTCAATAATTTTGATATCATAGTAATCTACTTATCATCATGTTCAAGTTGGAACTAAATTAGGATCAGGTGTTCCAATAGGTTTGCAAGTTCCAATTATAGCCCTAATTATTAGAGAAAATAATTTGGCCTTTTTATTATTTTATTCATTATTCATGTAATGTCTCAAGCCCATCTGCTGATCCAATTAATCTATTAGTAAGTTAAGTCCATGTATCCTTAAAAACTCAAGTGTAAGTTAATTGGTAGCAGATGAATTTGAGTTATAACTTTTAAAATCATTCTTTTTCCATCCGATATGTAAATTAATTAGTAGTAGATGAATTTAACTTATAACTTTTAAAATCATTCTTTTCTCATCCAATGTGAGACTATTTATGTATGAGGACATCTTAATCATCATGGTGACAACTTTTAAACAACAGTGCACTGTTTATTTTTTTTACATTTTTTAAAGCAAAAAATTCACTGCATTATGATAATTTTTCAAAAAAATTACAATGGAACTTCTTTTAAATTTGATCAATTTATATATGATCAAAAAAATTAAAGATTCCAAAATTTTATTTTAGTATATAGACTGATTTTATTCATCCCTTAATATCGTTAAGCTACTGTATTCAAAGAATAATTTCGATTTAATTATAAATATTATCATTTGATTATTGCAAGCTAATGCTTTATTTTGGAGATGAACTTTTATATATATATATATATATATATATATGTGTGTGTGTGTGTGTGTGTGTGTGTGTGTGTAAGTAAGTAAGTATATATATATATGTATGTATATATGTAAAGTTTTAAAGCTTTTGAAAAAAAAAAACCATGGATGTAAAATTGATGAAGCTTGATGGAGTCCCACACGATGACACTTTCTTACAAATTAGATGTTCTCATTTGTCTTTTTCATTTTATTTTTTTCGCATAACATCTCGTTCCAAATGAGGCCTCGTTAAGCCATTTTTAACACCATTTGTTGAGAAAAAGCAACTCAAGCTATTCTTTATTCTTTGCTTCATCAGCAAGGAAAAGAAGAAAAGCTATGATTCGTTGTTCCAGAGCTTAGATATCTCATCACTGACTGGGCGCATTAATTTTTAAACAGGGCATGCTAGTTGTCTTTTTTTTCTTCTTTTACCCCCATTTGGCTCTTTCTAAGAGGGAATCTCTTCTCCAATACGAGGCATCTTACAAATTTTTGGAGCAAAGACATTTTAATCAATAAATATGAAAATATTATTTAATCAATAGAAAAAAGTATAAGTCCAACAAATATAAAAAGTGATGGTCAGCAGGCAAAAAATTGATGACTAAGTAAGTTTCAATAAAAATACTACATAAGAGAAAATTATTGGAAATACTATACATGATGCCATATCTTCGCATTAATAGGAATGGCCATAAAGGTTCTTTAATTTATAAAATATTGAAAAATGTACAATAACTTATCAATATTTCGAAGCCTTGACGTTAAGTGCTTTAAAAAGCTAGAATAACATGTAGTAGTAGGAAATTTGGTTCAAGATGATGTTGGGGATTACGCCAAATTCAATAATGTTAATAGTTGAGTTCTAATGATAAACGTTTTATTATTTTTGATTGGCATTTTTTAAAGACCTCATTTGGCATTATCTTGGAGAGAAAAAAAAAAAATCCTAGGCCGAAAAATCCATATAGCTTAAATGCAGTGGACGTAGCAGCTTTAAATAATGTCAAGGCTAGCATCATTGTTGTACTAGCATTCCATCATGTATAAGGTATAGACCTTGCAATGAGCAAAAGGAATGAATCAGTGAAAATTCTTAAATCACTGAGATTCCTTTGTCTAGCTTTAGTAGCCTTGTGAAAAAAAAAAAAAAAAATGCAAAGTTGAACTTGAGGGCACACTCACTAGAGCTTTTACAATTAAATAGACATATTTTAGTGGTATACATTTTAATTTAGCTACCACTCTGGAAGACTTTTGCTTTATATTATTAGCAAGGATGATATTGAGTTGGTCTAGATTTAGATTTAGCTAATAAAAATATGCATTATATTTGGACCAGGTACAGATTGGATTTAGATATCTATCAAGTATGAAATATTACGTCATGAAGAGGTAGTCAAACTAGAACTTATATATTTTGACTAACTTTACTAATGAAATATATATAATTGGTGATACAAAAATTAAATTTGATTCATGAACAGCCATCACCAAATCACCAATCCACCCCTGCCTGCTGGTAACTATTCGAGTTTAAGTTAAATTGCTTATATCTAATCCAAAAGTTTCATTGATTTTGATTTCATACACAATCTACTTATCATCATGTTTAAGTTGAATCCAAATTGGGAGTGTTCCTAATCAAACAATAGGATTGCAAGTTGCAATTATAGCCTTAATTATTAGAGAATATAATATGTTCTTTTTCTAAGTTCATTCACTATTCATATAATGCCCTAAGCCCACTTGTTGGCCTAATTTACTTGTTAATAGGTTAGATCCATGTATCCTTAAAAACGCAAGTGTAAATTAATTGATAGCAAATGAACTTGAGTTATAACTCTTAAAATCAATTTTTTCATTTAATATGAGACTATTCGTGCATAGGAGTATTGCAATCTCTCATTCTTTATTAGATGACATTCTCATCACATGTTGCAAGCTAACCAAAATCTATTTCAAACGAGATCGTTGATACAATAGAGATAGATCCACACCATGGGAAAACTCTCTACATCACCATTTTATGGATAGGCCTTTTCTTTTGCTCATTAACTTTGCATACTTGGGTTGGCTTTGATTTCATTTATAACACTCCAAGCCTACTTGCTAGCTTAATTAACTCACTAGTATATTGGATCCATATGACCTTAAAAACTTGAGTGCAAGTTAATTAGTAGCAGATAAACTTGAGTTATAATTCTTTAAGGAATGTTTGGTATGGGATGATCTTGAAATGATGATAAAATCATCTCATTTGGTAGCTTGCTTTGGGCGATGATGTGCCATCACTATTGGATTAGGATCACTGCCTAGGAGTAATCTGAATCCCACTCAAGGGGTAGGATTGTTGGATCATCATGATGTTGGAGATCTTCACCAAAAAAAATTGGAATAACTTTGTTTTTAATTATCAATCTCCCCATATATTATAATAATAATATATAATATATTATAATATAAAAATATTATATAATAATATCATTATATATATAATATTAATCTTTTAATAAATATATTATTTATATTATTATATATATAATATTAATGTAATAATTAATATTATATATTATCTATATTTATAATAACATTATTATATAATAAATAAAATGCAAATAAGTTTTCAAGGCTATTATTAGTATTGTATATATGGTGACCTTTCATTCCCAAGGTATACCAAATAAATTATCTATGATTTTTGATGATTTTTTATTATTGAAATATCTCATATCAATTAAGATGATGATGGATCACTTGTGATGCTATTATCGTTGATCCTATTACTAGTGATCCTATCACTAGTGATTTTATCATTGGTGATTAACCAAACGACTTCTTAAATTATTCTTTTCCATCTGATGTAGGACCATTCGTGCATTAGGTATTACAATTCTAGTGGTAGAGAGAGGTTAGCATGATTCATGGACCCTTGCAAAAGTCATAATGGAAAATCACTATTTTTAATACACTCCAATCTCATTGTTATCTTGACTTCATAACTCTCTTGTTGCCATGTTTTCAAACTCCTTGTTACCTTCTAATGACTTGTTATGTGTACCTTTTTTGAATTTAAAATATCTCTTAAAATTAGTAATTATTGATTTGTTATAGGTAATTATTTAATATTTATTTTGTATATGTTGTTATTAAGATGTTGATGTTATCGTTGTAAATATGTATGTTTATGTATATGACTATGAATGCAAGGAGAATAAAATCATAGTATGTTATTTTCTTGGAGACCTAGGAAGAATCTTTAAAGAGGATCTTCGAAGGTCTGCTCTATTGAATTACCTCTCTTCTCTATCTATTTAAATTAATCATGTATAAATTGGCATAATAGCCAATGACTCTTGGCATGGATGTGCTAGTAGAGATCCATGATGATTCGGTTGAGATCCACTATAAGAAAAATCAATTTTAGCGATACCAAAATGCGTCGATAAATTCATTTAATTAGCGACGTATTAGCAACGCAATTTGGGTATCACTGTGAACTTCGTCGCAAACATCAATCCATCGCAATTGCATCGCTAAATAGCGATGTCTAGCGATACAAAAAAATGCGTCACTATTTTGCGACTAAACTGAAGTCGTCAATATTTAGCGACGCATTAGCGACTCCTGATTGCGTCGCAATATTGCAACGTAATTGCGATGCAATATATGCATCATAATATTGCGACGTAATTAAATGCATTGCATCACAATATTGCGATGCAATTAAATGCGTTGCAATATTGCGACGCATAAATTGTGTCGCAATATTGCGATGCAAATATCATAATTGGATGCATCATAATTACGTCACAAAATTAATAATTTAATTTTTTTTAAATAATTGTGATGAAAAACTTTCATCGCAATAGTATCACTAATTAATTTTTTTTACTAAATTTAAAATATTATAAATTAAAACTCTTAATACAATTTTATTGCATACAAATATTGATTGAAACATTATCACTAAATATCCAAAAATATTGATCAAACATTCATTACAAAATTTCTAATAATATATAAAAATTTAATATATTAATAATTTAAAATTTTGATATACAAAACATAAGTAGTTAAAAAAATATACATCATGAATCCGCACTATCATGATCATAGAAAGGCTGCGAAGGCTGGAATGAACCATGCGATATGAGGTGAACCAAATCCTGCATCCGATGCATCTGCTCTCTCATGTCTGCAAGCTCCTGTTGAACCTTTTGCCGAACCTCCTCCATAATAGATCTTCGAAAATCATCTAAATGCTCGGTAGGAATATCTCCAAGATAGTGCGAACTGAAGCCCTGATGGAGAAAATATCTAGAAGCTTTAGTGTGAACTGGGTCCCACATAAACTTTTTTTGCATTAAAATAAATAGTTATTTTAAGAATATTTAAGATTAAGAAATTTTATATCAGTAATAAATTATATTTAATAAGTTACCTGAAACTCTAAAAAATAAAACTCACTCATGGCCATAGATACATGGTGCCAATCGTAGCCAATGGGATCAACATGCCTCTGGAATATGGAGCTGATCCGGCTCGATATTTAATAAAGCTATTAAAAAATGCATGTTTATAAGTAATTGACTTTAAAACATAAACATATATTTATAATTAGTATATACTTACACTCCATCAGCATTCAGTCGAAGTACGGTGCGGTCGGCATAGGAAGAACTCTCAGAGGTTTGTGCCGATCGGCTATAAGACTCGAAGGCTGTAGATCTGAACTCTCCACCTTCACTTCTCATATGTGATATGATGCAGCAAGGCTACGTCCCTGCTCATTCTGTCCATCGATGGTAGATCTATCTCGGCCCGACATACTGAAAATACTAAAGATTCATGCAATATAATTACGAATAATGATTGAATATGTAAAAATTTAACACTTATAAAAATAAATTAAATTAAATAAACCTCTATATTTAATTAATATCATTTGTTTCATCAAATGTTGGTTCAACATCTAATGCCGTATCGGATTGTGATTCAGTGTCATTATCATCGGGAGGAAATCGAACATTTGTATCATCAATTTCTTGGACATCACCATTTGAATCTTTAACTGATATTTCAGGAGCTCTTGTGTCATCCTCAATTGCATGTATTTTCATCTTATCCTCTTGAAATGTAGGGTACTTAGTTGATTGACTTGATGAACTCTCGTCTAGTATAATTGTTGAACGTGGGACGATTTTAGAAATAGCCCACCAATCTCGCTTGTCGTTACGCAAACTTGGATATCCGCAATAAAACACTTGCTGAGCTTGGGATGCAAGGATGAATGGTTCATATTTTTACAATCTTCGGCTATGGTTGACTTTAACTAGATTGTAGTCGTTATGAACCCTTTTACCCACAGAAATTGTTGGATCAAACCAATCGCAACGAAACAATATGGTTTGTTTTATAGGCCAACCATGATATTCAACTTCAACCACCTCTACTAACTTTCGTAATAATCTTGCATATTTGCTCCAACACTTTCTCCTTTGACACACACCCCAATTCTGCGTGCCTCTTGAAGATGCTAGTTGATCAATTTGAAATTTGTACCCATTAACAAAAGAACCAGTAGAGGTTGTTACGTCTTCAATGGCCATTGCACTAGAAATTTAATTAAAATATTATAGGTTGTAAACCATGGACTATTTACATATAAATTAATAAGCTATTCACAACTGTTGGCCCAGATGGCAACCCAAGAAGGGGGGTGAATTGGATTGTTTAAAAATTTTACAATTAAAATCAACTTCCCAAGATGAATGTGCACAAGTGTTGTGAGTATGGTGCTATGAATGCTGAGCATAATATAAATTAGAGAAAAAGAGAAGAGATAAGCACGACAAACACGAAGGATTTATAGTGGTTCAGTGTTAGCTACACCTACATCCACTCCCAAGCAACTCTTGGGTACGCACTATAATCACCCTGATTACAGCAGAGTTGTTTTATAAGATTACAACTCGAACTTGTTGTTTTACAACGGGATCACAATGAACCCAGCCGGTTTTCACAGGGTCACCAGCACACAAGCTAATCTTAGCTTGCCCGAGGTCAACTACCTCACCTGATTCAATCCCCTGATTGAATCAGAAAATAAAAGAGTCAAGTAAATGATTACAACAATATAAAGCTCCTCAAATGAGCAGATAAACAATATAAGTAAAAATGAGAATAGAAAATCCTGATTAGAAGATGTTTGATGTTGGACTTTTCTTCTTTTCCTCTTTCTTCTGAATGATCTTTCTCAAGATTGAACTTAGGCTCTTGAAGAAATGTTGGTGTAGAGAATGATGAAGAACTAGGGCTCTTGCTTTTCTTCTTCTAATTGATGGAAATCCTTTGGATTTGACTTTTGAAAGCTTTTGGATTTCTCTTCTATCTCTTTTGCATAGTTAGGCTTTGAATCAGAGTTTTCCCTCTTTGATATTTCTCTATTTTCCTCTTTTTTTCTTCTTTTTTTTTTGAACGGTCGGAATGCCCTTTTATAAGCTCTCTTAATCCATGTTTTGATGCAAAGTAGCCATTGAGAGTACTTGTGGATGAGTTCAACATGCAAAGGGAAAGAGCCGTTGAAGAGTATCAGAAAAAATATGACTGTTGGAGCCATTTCTGACAAATCTGAAAGTCGCCTCTGACATATTAGAGTTGGCTCTAATATGGCCTGGTGTCAGCTCTAAGTCAGGTTTCCTAAAATAGAAAGAAAATGTTCATCGTAGAGTCGACTCTAGAATTCTATGGGGTTGACACAATGCAAGCTGAAGTCGGCTCTAATTTCCTTGGAGTCGACTCTAATAGTGTCCCAAAAATGCAGTCTCTGTTCTCATGTTAGAGTCGGCTCTAACTCTACTAGAGTCGGCTCTAAAATCTGAAGCTGAAAGACAGTTCACTGTAACTCAAGTTAGAATCGGCTCTAATTTTTTGGAGTCGGCTCTAAACCGTGCCGAATGTGCCAAATAGTTCTGATACGCTCCGGAGTCAGCTCTAATGCTTCTAGAGTTGGCTCTAAAGTTTGAACTTTGACACGTACCACTAAAAATTGATTCAAGGTCATATATATTTGTACGAATTTTGAATACTTAATCTTTCAAAATTCCTAAAACACTTTGTCAATCTTATTAGTATTATAAAGAATATACTCATGGCTTTTGTTAATCATTAAAATCAATAAATGGATCAACAATCTTTTCCTTTTTGATGATGACAAAAACATTGAGTATATGCATAATCAATTAATGCATAATTATCAAAATAAGGAAATTCATAGTTATGCTTGAGTTTTAATAATTTTAATCAAAATTGATTCAAATAATTTTCTTATGTATCATACAAATAGAATCTTTAAATAGGATTTTAGTAACTTAATTAAGCTCCCCCTGAGTGAGAACATCTTAATTAAGCTCCCCCTATGTATGTGCATACAATATTGTTGGCCCAGATGATAACCCAAGAGGGGGGGGGGGTGAATGGGGTTCTTTAAAAAATTTAACCTCTAAATAAAATTGTTTGCTTAAGATGAATGAAAGTAAATGCAATGCAAATATAAAGCACAATCAATGAGATAGAGATAGAGATAGAGACAATAGAAGCACGAAACACAAAGATTTTATAGTGGTTCGGTGTATCCAAACCTACGTCCACTCCCAAGATCCACTTGGGTCCACACTATAATCTCCTCGATTACAGCCGTTCAAGGTGTATCAAACCCTACAATAGAAGCACGGCAAACACAAAGATTTTATAGTGGTTCGGTGTATCCAACACCTACGTCCACTCCCAAGATCCACTTGGGTCCACACTATAATCTCCTCGATTACAGCCGAGTTGTTTTACAAGCTCACAACCCAAACTTGTTGTTTTACCCGGGATCACAACGAACCCAGCCGGTTTTTCGGGCTCACCAGCACACAACCCTAAACTCAAGCTAATCTAGCTTGACCCGAGGTATACAACCTCCACTAGTTCAATCCCTTTGATTGAACTAGGCACAAACAAAAAGAATATAGTTTTTCAAAGATACACAGCTCCTCAATGAGCAAATATTCAAAAATAAGTAAACAAGTTTAGAAAAGCCTGATTTGAAGTTGTTTGGCTTTGAGCTTTTCTTCTTTTCTTTCCTCTTCTCCCTTTGGAATGATGAATCAAGCCTCAGCTTTAATCCCTCACAGTCGTTGCAGTTGAGAAGATTGGAAATGGAAGAAACAGAGCTTTTACTTCAATTTGGGAAATCCACCGATTTTTGATTTGCGCCTTGGATTCCTCTTTGAGCTTTTTGGAGTGGAAGGATTTGAGTTTGAAGGTTTTCTCTTGGATTTCAGGCTCAGGGTTTCTCGGATTTTTGATTTGAAATTTTCTCTTTTTTCTCTCTTTTTCCTCTTTTCAAACGGGTGTTTTTCCCCTTTTTATAGATTTTCTTCAATCCATTTTTGGGATGAAACTAGCCGTTGGAGTGTACCTGGAAACAAAATATATCCGTTAGAAATTAGGTAAAAAGGAAATATTACCGTTAGAGCTGATCTGGCATTTTAAATTTTCGTCCCAGTCAGGTTGGAGTCGGCTCCAACTTTTCAGGTGTCGGCTCCAGATCGTTTTACCAAAAATAGAAATTTCGAGTTCGTTGAGGAGTCGGCTCCGAAAAAGTAAGTGTCGGCTCGCCATCGTCAGGTGTCGGCTCCCGAAAACTGTAGGTGTCGGCTCCAGGATGCTCAAAAAATAAGCGTTCTGTCCCCGCATCGGAGTCGGCTCCAGACACTGTAAGTGTCGACTCCGAAACTCTAGGTGTCGGCTCCGAAACTCTAGGTGTCGACTCCGGATCGTATCAAAAATCAGATTAAAATTGAATTGGCCATGGGGTCGGCTCCAGATTTTCTAGGTGTCGACTCCAAGCTCTGAAACTTTGAAATCTCTGATTTGTATTTGATTCAAAATTCATTTCTTAATTCCTTTAAATTGATCAAATAAATTTAAGTCCTGAAACACTTATAAAATCCATTAGTAATCAAATAAATATACTCAATTCCTTTATTAATCATCAAAATCAATAAATGGATCAACAATCTCCCCCTTTTTGATGATTATAAAAACATTGAGTATATGCATAGAATTCTTAAATTAAAAAATTATCAAGGAAGTGATCTTCACGAGTAAGCTCCCCCTGAATAAGGTAGCTCCCCCTATGAAGTTCAAATTATTCTTCCTCTTACTTTACATATTTGGTACTTAAGAT
Organism: Calamus simplicifolius; assembly: GCA_900491605.1. Lineage (NCBI taxonomy): Eukaryota > Viridiplantae > Streptophyta > Magnoliopsida > Arecales > Arecaceae > Calamus > Calamus simplicifolius. The sequence goes on along the minus strand of UESW01003853.1, from coordinate 1,578,567 downwards.
TTCTTTATGCATAGTCAAATCAATTTGATTATTAATCCACATCAATTAAATAACTCAATATCATATTAATCAATTAACTTCATTAATGTTTTCATATTAATCAATTAATAACTTGATTTTTCATATTAAACAATTAATGCAACATAACTTTCTCCCCCTTTAATGCAATTAACAATATAACTTTCTCCCTCTTAATGCATATACAACCATAATTCTCTCCCCTTTTTTGTAATCAACAAAAAGGTAAAGAATATTTCATATTGCATCAAAAGATAATTTTCATTGCATCAAAAGATAATTTCATTGCATCAACAAACAGTCAAGTATTACATAAAAAATACTCATTCATCAAAATATAGCCTTCATTACATCAACACATAAACTTCATTACATCAAAATGTAAACTACATTTCATCAAAATTAAACATTCATTACATCAAAAGTTCTTCCTCACTATTCTTGTTAAATGATCTACAATATTTTTCATTCCATCACATTGAAGCTTAACATAGTCTTTAAGTCTCTCATCAACAAATGTGCAAGCTGTTGAGATTTTATCTTGAAGCTCGGCGTTGCACCTTGAATAAGTTTCACTATCTCCACAAATCTCTTTAAGTTCTTCAAAGATATTCTTCAAATCACCACTTAAAGATTCTGCAGAGGAGTTGAGAGTTGATTCAATCTTTGCAATCCGATCATCAAGTGAATAAAGTGATTCTTTTATATTCATGAACTGACTGTCAAACTCATCCTTCTGAGCAGCAAACAAACTTTTTAATTGCTCCATTTGAAGGTCTGAGAATCCAGCTGAAGAAGTGGATGGTTGATCATTAACATGTGCAGGTGCAGGAGCAGGAGCAGGAATGGGACTCCTAGGCTGTGGAGAAGGAACCCTAACTGATGGTCCAGCCTCGCAAGGCTCAGAAACTCTCGGCACAGGGGCTCTCTCACCAAGGTGTCCTTTCCTATCCCACTGTCCATTCACTTTAGCAAAACCCATCCGATGCAATGTTGCCAAACTATAGTAGTCGGTGTGCCTCAGGTTCTTAGATGGTTCATTCTCTTGAATTACAACCCCTTGGCTCTGAAAACCATAGTAAGCACCATGCCATACGGTAGGGATGATCTTCTCTTCCCTCCAGCTTCCGCCATATAAAATATCATCATAGCTGCAAGGTTGATTGGCTGTCCAGTCAAAACACTATCCATAACAACAATGTCTCGCTCCGAGACATACTCAAACCGACCGGTCTTCGGAAACAAATTCTACTGCAAATGTTGTGTAATAATCTCAATTCCAAGGTAATTGATTAGCTCTAATCTCCTCAAACTCTGTCACTTCCCTTCCTAACATCTTGAAAGAGCCGCTGACCTATCACTGTGCATGTCAGCTGCTAAACCGGTAATTGGGATGCTAAGAGGTTTCCAAGCTTTTGAAAGGTAAGGTGAATCCTCTTATTTCTTACTGAGCTAACTAAACCGCCATCACCTCTAGCCAAATTAAAATAAAATTCTTTTACTAAGGCTGGATAAGTGGGAACATCAAGAGAGCAGAGCTTATCCCAGCCCATTTCCTTTAATTGCCTACCGATTGAGAAACCCTCGGTTTCAAATAGATCAAAATCAATCTTTCTCCCCATTGTGATAACCCTCCCGGCTAAGGTATCTACCTGAGTGGAAGAGGTGTTGGGGTTGTCTGAATCCGTGGACGAATCACTGCTTGGAGTCGGCTCACGAGCGGGACGACGCGGACCATTTTCCCGTGGTCACCGGCGCTCCAATCACTGATTCCCTCCTTTTGGGTGCCATTAGATCTTTGGAAGTTTCGATTTGGATGGAATTAGAGGTGGGGAAGTTTTGGAAGAATTTTGGAGGAGTTTGGTTAGGATTTGAGAAGTTATGAAATGATGAGGTGTCGACTCTGCCCTAATAAATCAATTTTGGAATCCCAGGTGTCGACTCCCGCAAAGTCGGGTGTCGACTCCAAATCTAACACAGTCAGCGCTCGAACTGGAGTCGGCTCCACTTATACGGGTGTCGGCTCCAAGGTCAGGACCGAGAGCGACACAGTCAGAGGTGTCGACTCCTCATTCTGAGGTGTCGACTCCAAAGACAGTTTCAGAAAAAAAATTGAGATTCAAATGACTGAAACTTGTCAAAAAGAGTTCAATAAAAATTTCAAAAAATCTTTGAAATATCAAGGATCAAATAGCTCAAATGACTAGATAATTTGTCCTTAAAATTGTGAGAGGATTTTCAAGAAATTTATAGAAATCTAGATTCTCATTCCTTAGGGTTTCAAAATCACTCTAAAGGGTCACATATTCCTAATTCACCTCTAAGATAACAAAATCTCTCTT